>MU677648.1:3026-21680 GCA_026770625.1 Nicotiana glauca
TTTACATTGTAGTGTTTCGTGAATTCTTATCTTCAGTCATTATATATGCCTATTACTCACTGAGTTGGAGTACTCACTTTACTCCCTGCACCATGTGTGCAGATACAGGTGTTCCGGAGGTTTAGTAGCGTTGTTGCTGCTCTCCAGATTATCTCAGGAGTTGTCGAGGTAGCTTCCTGGCATCCGCAGGACCCGACTCCTCCCCTTATCTTTTTTGATTTCGCATCCTAGACTCTTTTATGCTTCGATTTTTCTACTCAGTTGTATTAGAGGCTCTAAACTCGTGACCCCAGATCTGTTGGGAGTTGTTTTTTATAGTTATTCTAGTTTTTCGTGTGGTTTCTATTTACTATCGAGTTATTAATCTTGTTAACTGATAAATTAAATTAATAATCTGGTAATGAGATTTTGTGCTTGGGTTGAGAGTGTTCAAATGGTCGGTCTTTCCTAGCAATCGTGTTGGGCGCCATCACGATCGGGTTTGGGGTCGTGACAAGTTGGTATCAGAGCCTAGGTTACTAGGCCTCACGAGTCAGGAGCCGGTTTAGTAGAGTCTCTCGGATCGGTACTAAGACGTCTGTATTTATCCTCGAGAGGCTGCAGAACCTTTAGGAAATACTTCATGTTCTTGAAATTCTTATCGTGCGGCTTTGTTGATCTGAGAACTAAACTTATGTATTCTATTCTCTCGTAGATTGAGAGAACTCGTGCTTTCGGACGCGACAGACGACCACCATTACCACCTACTAGAGGCCATGGGCATGGTCGTGGTCGTGGTCGAGGCAGACCAGCGAGGGCAGCACCTGCAGATCCACTAGCTGCCCTAGTTCAGGACTCACCTCCAGCTGTAGATGCTCCAGCAGCACCTGTTCAGGCACCGGCAGTGCCCATTGTGATTCCTGGTCTCCAGGAGGCTTTAGCTCAGATACTATCTGTCTGCACTAGCCTGGCTCAGGCAGTCTCAGCCATTGCTGCAGCAGCTACCTCACAGACTGGGGGTGGTTATCAGACCCCCGCTGCTCGCACACCTGAGCAGGTTGTTTAGGGATTGCAGACACCGGGAGCGGTTCCAACTCAGCCGGTTGCACCAGCAGCACCAGCCGTACCAGCTCCAGCCGCACCAGCTCCAGCCTATGTGGTTCCAGCTATGCCAGATGATGAGCAGCGTCGTCTTGAGAGATTTGGCAGGCTTCAGCCTCCGACGTTCAGTGGTACTGAGGGCGAGGATTCCCAGGGTTTTTTGGATAAGTGCCAGCGTATGCTTCGCACCGCAGGGATCTTAGAGTCGAGTGGTGTGGATTTTACTACCTTCCAGTTCTCAGGGCCTGCATTTACATGGTAGGAGGAGTTTGAGAGGCGTAGGCCTATTGGAGCAGTGCCCTTACATGGCAGTAGTTCTCCACTCTTTTTCTGGAGAAGTATGTACCGTAGTCTTGCAGGGAAGAGCTGTGTCGTCAGTTCGAGTGGTTTATTCAGGGGGATATGTCTGTGACCCAGTACAAGATGAGGTTTACGCAGTTAGCTCGGCATGCTACTTGGATAATCCCGACTGATTGGGAGAGGATTAGGAGGTTCGTGGATGGCCTCAACTATCCACTACGCATTTTGATGACCAGAGAGAGGGTTATGAGTGCTTCGTTCGAGGAGGTTGTCGACATGGCTTGGGAGATTGAGACGGCTCGCCGTCGGGAGCATGAGGAGAGGGAGGCCAAGAGGCCTCGAGGTTCAGGTAGCTTCAGTGGTGCTCCGTCTAGGGGCCAGTTCCAGCGTGGTAGAGGTCGTCCCTTCAGGCCTTCTCAGTTAGGTCGCCTAGAGTATAGTGGGGTTTCTTAAGGCCGTGGTCATCAGGGGTTTCAGCAGGACCAGTCTTCACTTAGTGCTCTTACAGCTCAGAGTTCTACTCCTGCATCTTTAGCCCAGGATTCATCTATAGCGAGGGGTTCCCTTCAGTCCCCTTCTCCAGCACCGGGTAGTTGCTACGAGTGCGATGAGTTTGGTCACGTAAGGAGACAGTGTCCTCGACTTCGTGGTGGTTGGTCTCATCAGAGGGATCAGCCCTCCTCTTCTACTCCATCTACTACAGCACCCTCCCAGTCAGGTAGAGGTGGGGGCCAGGCAGCTAGGGGCCGCCCTAGGGGTGGAGACCGACCTGGTGGAGGTCAGGCTCGATTCTATGCTCTCCTAGACAGGAGGGATGCCATTGCATCAGATGCTGTTATCACAGGTATTATCTCAGTCTGCTACAGAGATGCGTCTGTCTTGTTTGATCCCGGTTCTACCTATTCCTATGTATCTTCTTATTTTGTTTATCACCTGGGAACTACCCGAGGATGCCTTGCATTGCCTGTTCACGTATCTACCCCAGTGGGTGATACTATTATCGTGGATCATGTATATCGATCTTGCGATGATTATTGGGGGTCTGGAGACCCGAGTTGACTTGTTGTTGTTGGGCATGGTATATTTTGATGTTATTCTGGGTATGGACTGGCTATCTCCGTACCATGATATTCTGGACTGTCATGCCAAGACAGTTACGTTGGCTATTTCGGGTGTTCCGAGGATTGAGTGGCGTGGTATGACTGACTATGTTCCTAGCAAGGTGATTTCTTTCCTAAAGGCCCAGCGGATGGTTGGGAAAGGTTGTCTATCGTATTTGGCTTTTGTGAGAGATGTTGGAGTTGAGACTCCTAGTCTTGATTTTGTTCCCGTTGTGAGGGACTTCCCTGATGTGTTTCCTGCAGACCTGTCGGGCATGCTACCGGACAGGGACATTGATTTTGGTATTGATCTGGTGCCGGGCACTCAGCCTATTTCCATTCCTCTGTATCGTATGTCACCAACGGAGTTGAAGGAACTAAAGGATCAGCTTCAGGAACTCCTAGATAAGGGGTTTATCCGTCCTAGTGTGTCACCGTGGGGTGCACCGGTCCTATTTGTGAAGAAGAAGGATGGCATGATGAGAATGTGCATTGACTACATGCAGTTGAACAAGGTGACAGTAAAGAACAAGTATCCACTACCGCGTATTGATGATTTGTTTGACCAGCTCCAGGGGGCAAGGGTATTCTCTAAGATTGATCTCTGTTCAGGCTATCATCAGCTGAAGATCAGGGATTCAGATATTATGAAGACTGCCTTCAGGACTAGATATGGGCATTATGAGTTTCTAGTTATGTCTTTTGGGCTGACTAATGCCCCAGCCGCGTTCATGCATCTGATGAACAGTGTATTTCGGCCGTATCTGGATTCATTTGTTATCGTTTTTATTGATGATATCCTGGTATATTCGTGTAGCTAGGAGGAGCATGCTCAGCATTTGAGAGTGGTATTACAGAGATTGATGGAGGAGAAGCTTTATGCAAAGTTTTCCAAGTGTGAGTTCTTGCTTGGTTCTGTGGCTTTTCTGGGGCACGTGGTGTCCAGTGATAGTATTCAGGTTGATCCAAAGAAGATAGAGGCAGTGTAGAGTTGGCCTAGACCGTCCTCAGCCATTGAGATTCGAAGTTTCCTCGATTTGGCAGGATATTATCGCTGGTTCGTCCAGGGTTTTTCATCTATTGCTTCACCCTTGACCAAATTGACGCAAAAGGGTGCACCATTTGTATCGTCGGATGAGTGCGAGGAGAGCTTTCAGAAGCTCAAGACAGCTTTGACCACAGCTCCAGTATTGGTTTTGCCATCAGCTTCAAGTTCTTACACCGTGTATTGTGATGCTTCGAGAGTTGGGATCGGATGTGTGTTGATGCAGGACGGTAGAGTTATTGCATATACTTCTCATCAGTTGAAGCCTCATGAGAAGAACTACCCGTACACGATTTGGAGTTGGCTGCTATAGTTCATGCTTTGAAGATTTAGAGGGATTACTTATATGGCGTATCTTGTGAGGTTTATACTGATCATCGCAGCCTTCAACATTTGTTCAAACAGAAAGATCTTAATTTGAGGCAGCAGAGGTGGCTTGAGTTACTCAAGGACTATGATATTACCATATTGTATCACCCGGGGAAGGCCAATGTAGTGGCCGATGCTTTGAGCCGAAAGGCGAATAGTATGGGTAGTTTGGCGTACATTCCAGTTGGGGAGGTGGCCTATATGCTTGCTTTGCCACCCAGCTTGTCGGGGGTTCATCTGGTATTTCATGTTTCTATGCTCCGGAAGTAGGTTGGGGACCCGTCTAATGTGTTAGACTTCAGCACGGTCCAGTTGGATGATGATTTGACCTATGATGTAGAGCCAGTGGCTATTTTGGGTCGTCAGGTTCGGAGATTGAGATCAAAGGATATAGCTTCGGTGAAGGTGTAGTGGAGAGGTCGGCCCGTAGAGGAGGCTACCTGGGAGACCGAGCAGGAGATGCGGAGCAGATATCCTCACATATTTGAGGTTCCAGGTATGTTTCTTGACCCGCTCGAGGACGAGCGTTTGTTTAAGTTGGGGAGGATGTAACGACCCGTCCTGTCATCTCATGTATTATAGCCCCATTTTCCCCAATTATTGCTTCTTCATGTTCCATTATTGTCATCGGGTGAGTTAGAGTCGAATTGGAATTGTTTGGATAGGAAGTGAGACACTTAGTCTCTTTGAGGAAGGCTTGGTTTGGAAAAGTCAACCGAATGTTGACTTATGAGTTAGAGGGCTCAGATGTGAATTCCGGTGATTCGGTTAGCTTCGGGAGGTGATTTGTGACTTAGGAGCGTGATCAGAAGTGATTTTGGAGGTCCGGTGTAGAATTAGGCTTGAATTGGCAAAGTTAGTATTTTGGCGAAATTCGATTGGTAGGTGAGATTTTGATCCGAGGGTTGGAATGGAATTTCGAAAGTTGCAGTAGCTCCGATAGGTGATTTTGGATATGTGTATAAAGTTTCAGGTCATTTAGAGGTGTTTTGGTCGGGTTTTTGATCGAATGTGCAATTCGAAAGTTTTTAAGAAACTTAGGCTTGAATCCGATGTGATTTAATGGTTTTAGCGTTGTTTGATTTGTTTTGAGGGTTGGAACAAGTTTAAATGAGGTGTTAGGATGTGTTGGTATTTTTGGTTGAGGTCCTGGGGGCCTCGGGGTGAGTTTGGGTGATTAAACGAGAGTTTTGAAGTTTTGCTGCAGGTTCATTTTGCTGTCATCTGGTATTTCTGCTTCTGTTGAAATGGGCCACAGAAGCGGTTTTGCAGAAGCGATTAAAGGAGCGCAGAGGCGATTTTCGTGTGGAGTTGAGAAGTTCCGCAGAAGCGGAATGTGGTTCGCATTAGCGGGTCCGCAGGAGCGGACATTTAGCCGCAGAAGCGGTTTTGGGTGATCCGCAGAAGCGGAATCCTAGCCACATAAGCGGAAGTTGGATTTTTAAATGAAGATCAGAAAAGTAGGTTTTGGCCGCAGAAGCGGAAGCATGACCGCAGAAGCAAAAAACGACTGTGGACAGAAGGGTTTAAATGTTATACTTCATCCACGAGCAAGAGGTAGTTTCCACTATTTTGAGCGACTTGGGAGAGCTTTGGGCAAGAATTTTTGAGGGTTTTGATTGAGAATCGATTGGAGGTAAGTCCCTTGACCTAATTATTCAAGCTTATGGTAGGATTAACATGCAAATTGGTGGAAATTCATCAAAAAGGGAGTAAGTTAGGGCTTGAGAAATTCTCAATTAGAAATTGGAATTTGGAGGGTCAAATGGACTCCGATTTTGGTAAATTTGATATGTGTAGACTCGTGGAGAGACGAGGTTTTTGGTGATGTAAATTTTGTAATTTTTTGAGAAGTGGGCCCGGGGCTCGGGTTTTGCCAACTTCGTGATTTTTGGTGTTTTTCGAGTCTTTTCGATTGGGTTATGTTTCTTTGACCTATAGTAATGTATTCCTTGTGGTTTTGATCAGATTTGGCACGCGAGGAGGTTAATTCGAGAGGAAAAGGCATAGCGAGCTAGACTTGTGGCCGGCTTGAGGTGAGTAATAGATGTAGATGATGACCTTAGGGTTTGAAACCCCGGTATATCGCATTGTGACGCTATATTTAGGCGAGACACGCACTCTATGATGAGTGCAGGGTCGTTTGTGATTGGGGACCGCGACGTAGTCCGTCCCGAGTGATGTTCATACTGTGTTCTTGACTAGAAATTGATTGGTAATCATCCTACTTGGATTTTATGGATATATTTGGGTTTTGTGCCGATTACTTGAATCCGTTAGGGATTATTATCACTGTTTCCATGATACTTAGCATGTTAAATGATTTCAGTCCTGAGTTAAGCACTGTTTTGAAATGTCCAGTCATACTTCTAAGGTTTTAAAACTTAAACTACATTTTTTGATGTTTGGAGCTGAGAATTATTACTTGACATCGCCCTAGTGGCTCACTTGCATATTCTGGACTGAGTATGGATCGGGCTGCACGCCGTAGCGAGGTTATGATGATATTGTGCTTGGGCTGTAAGAGCCCCTCCGGAGTCTGAACCCCCATAGTGAGCGCGGGTACCCAAATAGATCGGGTTGCGCGCCGCAACGGTCATGTGCATTGCATTGCATTCATGTATTGATATTTATCTGATCTACCTGTCATTGTTTTGTTGCTATTTCACCGTTAATTATGCTGAATTGCTGGTTATAGATTTACATTGTGGTATTTCGTGAATTCTTATCTTCAGTCATTATATATGCCTATTACTCACTGAGTTAGAGTACTCACTTTACTTCCTGCACCATGTGTGCAGATACAGATGATCCGGAGGCTTAGTAGCATTGTTGTTGCTCTCCAGATTATCTCAGGATTTGTCGAGGTAGCTGCCTGGCGTCCGCAGGACCCGACTCCTCCCCTTATCTCTTTTGATTTCGCATTCTAGACTCTTTTATGCTTCGATTTTGCTACTCAGTTGTATTAGAGGCTCTAAACTCGTGACCATAGATCTGTTGGGAGTTGTTTTTGACAGTTATTCTGGTTTTCCGTGTGGTTTCTATTTACTATAGAATTATTAATCTTGTTAACTGCTAAATTAAGTTAATCATCTCGTAATGAGATTTTGTGTTTGGGTTGAGAGTGTTCAAATAGTCGGGCTTGCCTAGCAATCGTGTTGGGCGCCATCACGATCGGGTTTGGGGTCGTGACACAGACTCACCGTTTAATTTTCTTAGCCGGTATACATAAATTATACATTAATTATATATGATTATATACATGTTATGTGTGGATCTCTCTCTCTCTCTCTCTCTCACACACACACACACCTATATATGTCGGCTATTTTTAATTTAAATAGTTAGGTGGGCGGTTAAAAGGATAGTCTGGTGTACTGAGCTCATACTATGCGTATTTATGTAAAAGGCTATTTCCACGGTTTCAACTCGTAACCTTCTAATTACGTGGGTGGGCGGTTAATATTTGACCCTTAATAACATCAATAATAGTGATTTATGTTTTCAATTAGAAACATTGAAAAGTGAAGCATTTTAAAGTGTAAAAAAACGTAGCATGTTTGTTTTGCAGCTTGGTCTTTTTCTTCTTTTTCTTTGTGGTTTGGCAGATAGAGACGTTCTCCCAACTTTCATGTGGAAATAAAACCCTTTTTCTCTTTTACATTTTTCTGGAAAAGTAATAAAGTGAAATTCCTTTGGTTATATTCCCCTAAAGAATAATAACGTCACTGTTTAATTTGAAAACATGAAAGGGATCTTTTCAATTAAGCTTGTCCCAAAAAAAAAAAAAAAAAAGGACAGTCCGAACCAAATTATGAAATGAAGCCTATGTCCATGGGCCATATCAGTTCTGTCCACTCTTATCTTGGGCCTTTCAAACAATTAACAATTGGGCCAACTAGAATAAATTTAAGAGAAATTTTTATAAAGTACTATCTTTTAGTAGTAATTAGTCATTTATAGATATTATTTGCTATATTACAGATTATAGATATTTTTTCTGTGGTTATAAGATGTATTTGATGTATTTAAGCTATTGTATTCATGAATACAATAGCAAAAATAGGCGTAAATTAAGGAAGTCCAGCTAATCAGTTGTTGTATTCGAATGTATTGGACTGTATTCATGGAGTGAAATATGGGATTACAGCTGGACATATTATTGTATTCGACTGTATTGATGATGTGAAATAGGGGATTACACTATTTTTAAAACGGAAAGTGAATCAATTAACATAGCAATCTTCAGAGAAATTATATAATACATATGAATACATAAATTATATTAATTGAAAAAAAATATATGAATACATTCATGGCATATAAAGAGACAGTGAATACAATAAAATACATAGAATATAGCGGGATACATTAAAATACAATTAAAAAAAAGACAGTAAATACAATAAAATACATGGAATACAACGAGATACATTGAATTACAATAGAAAAAAAGACAATGAATACAATGAAATACATGAAAATACATTGAAATATATTAACAGAAAATCAAGTTGCTCAGCCCCAAACCCCATAGTCTTTTTTTAAGAACAAACCCTAATTTTTGGCGAATTCGCCTTCACCGAAGCGGTAGTGAAAATGCGCCGCTTTCGTGGAAATTTCACTAAGAGTTGTTTGGCAAGATGACTTCTTCCAATTCTAGTAAGATCATGCTTGACGAACTGCTGATATATTTAATTACGCAAGCAAACATTAAGGAGAGATTCCATGACTTTTTTGATTTATCAATTCTATGTCAGTTTGGTGTAAAGAATCAACTCTGAAGTGGGCTCAATCAATGAAAATCAACTATGGCAGTTGGTTTATCAATCAATTCTATGTCAGTTGGTTTATCAATTCCGCCGTCGGGAAAGACTTGTAGGAGAGTGAACCTGCTCTAAAGTGGCCTTCGCACAAATCCGGTAGAAGGAGGGGAGCAGAAATTTTAATGGGATTGGGGAAGAAAATGAGATGTATCAAAGTAGATAGAAAAAGAAAATAGTGTAACCGATTAGCGTATTTAGTAGCTTAGGGCTAGGAGGTAACAAAAATTAAATATTTTGCTATAAACCTTAAAAGGTATCTATATAATATAATTTTTTTAAATGATATTTATTTAAAATAAATAAGGTATTAACCTTTGATACAAGAGGTAAAAATTCCTAAATTTAGATATCCAAAACTTTGATAACCCATTGAACCGGTTTATTCACACTAAACGCCTTTTTGCGGGCGAAATACAGCAATAGCCTCTTTTAAGTCTGCTATTTAACATATACCCATAATTTATAATGTATTTAAAAATTAGTCAATTCATCCAAACTTCAGGACTAAGTATCCTGAATTTGGAAATTCAGGACTTAGAGCCCGTTTGGACATAAGTTTATTTTTCCTTTTTTTTCCAAAATTTTATTACTTTTTTTTCGAAATTAGGGTTTGGTCATAAAATTTACAATTTTCACTTGAAAATGCATCTTGGAAATTTTCAAAAATTTAAAAAACTCCAAAAAGCTATTTTTCAAAATTTGCACTCAAATTACTCACAAAGCTTCAAAAACAACCCAAACTAAAATTTATGTCCAAACACAACTCTAAATTTTAAATACCATTTTCACTTGAAAAAAAATTTCACCATTTTTTGGAATCTTACAATTCTTATGTCCAAACGCCTAAGTGTCATAAATTTTGAACTGCTAATTTGAAATTCAGGACTAAGTGTCCTGAATTTATGAACTACTAATTTAAAATTTAGGACATACGATTCGAACTTCTTGACACAATTTCCAAACTTTAGGACACGATATCCTGAAGTTTGAACTTTAATGTTTAAACTCTAGGACACCGTGTCCTGAAGTTTGAGGGAAAGTGGATAATCTTCAAATATATTATAAAGTGTGGATATATTTTAAACAGCATACCTAAAAATGGCTACGTGGTGTCATTTCCACCCTTTTTGCGTTTAATTTAGGAAATTTTACACCGTATAGAAAAGTTAGTACCCTATTTATTTTAAATAAATATTATTTTAAAATATTATATTATATAGCTACCTTTTACCCTTTATAGCAAAATCTCTAATTATAGTTATATCCTACGGATAAGGCGCCATATCTGCTAAATATTATTTTTCTCTCTCTTTTTTTGAAATTTCTCTCACTTAATCACCATAAAATATGTATCAAAATCGAACCATGCTCTCTCTCTCTCTCTCTCTCTCTCTCTCTTTTGCATACACTTTACTCTTTTCTCCCACAAACCCATGATTAAGACTTCTTCTCCCACCCAAACTCCCTAGGTTTCCCTCATTATCACTCCCCAATTATTTTCTCTCTAAAATCACAGTTTTATTCCTGATACAAGTTCTTGGGGTAAGTATTAAGCTTCTTAGATTTTGATACAATTATTTAGTTTCTTCGATTTTGATACAGATTTTTCTTTGCTTCTTAAACAATAACCATTGTTATTGGTTACTCATCAGAAAGCTTTTGATTTTCTCTCCAATGTCGGATTCAACGTCACACAAGATGGTAACAAGAGGTATACCCACCAAAATTCTCAATTTTGATGTGCCCTCTTTCTCATTGCAAATAACTCAAGTGGAGTCGAAATTTGCAGGTGTATCAGCAACTACAGCTTCAAAGAGAAGAACTAAATTTCTCAATGACAAATCGAAAGAAGTCCCAGTTGAGAAATCTTTAAAACAAATAAAAAGTCCAGTGGCGAAAAACAGGAAAAAATCTTTGAATGATTTTTCATGTGTCAAGGCTAAGGGAGTTAATGCAAAAAAAAATATCAGATACACGACACGAAAAGGTAATTGTTATTGTATCAATATGCATCCAAAGTTGCTGATGTGCTTTAGGGGTATATTGATGTGTTCATAATTATTCATGTGATTTTATATGTATGATGATATATTTGTATGTATTTAGTTGTATTCATAAGTATTAAAATAATCCATAACTCATTTGCAAATTTACAATGTCATTAACTGAATTGTGCTTACTTGAATATTATGTGTTGTATTTAAATGTATTTAGATGTATTCTAATTTACATTCACTGTATTTCCATAATTATTACAGTTTTCCTTGCTTGTTATATGTATATATTCACTGTTTTGTACTAAATGGTATTAATATGTATTTCAATATTTAACTGTATCTTGTTGTATTTATATGTATTCATAACACTTAATGAGTTTATATATTGATGATGAATATGAAACCTTTTTAAAATTCTTGTTTGTATGCAGGAAATTAAATTGTTTGTGAAACACCTACCAAGATTATCACCACATATATGTTCATATACAAACACAAACATAGTATTCGATCTCAAAGAGAAGCTTACTCCAGAACAGTATAAACTATTACGTTCTACTTTCAGGAATTGTGGGGTGCATGTTGCGGCATACACAGAGTTTCTTTGCACAGTTGGGCTGGTTCCACAAGTAAAATTTGATGCCAATTTACTCCGTTAAAGATATGGTGCACTCCTTTGGGACTATGCTATGCGGAAGATAGACGCGGATGCCGTAAGTGAGAGCAAAGCACCTTCAAAGATTCTTAGGTACATCACCGATTCTGATACATCGGTGAAGATAATGTTAGAGTAGTTTTAGGTGAATATAGTTTTCGATGGAAATTTTTGTGAATACTATTTTTCATGGACAGTGTGTTAGTAAAGATGGTGTTAGTTTAGCAAAAACAAAATTAATTTAGTGACCGTATCAACAGTGTTTATATATTATCTTTTCAAGCATCCAATCGATGTATTGTCTGTTTTTGTGCTTCTGAATTAACCTGTCCTTCAACCTGTTGGGTTTTGGTATGTTTATATCAGGTTGTATTAGTACGTATGCAACATGTTGTATTGATATGTATTTAACTTATTGTATCAGTCAGTATTCGACATCATATATTTATCTATATTAATTAAGTTGTATTTATATGTATTCACTAGGTTATGTTCACATATTTTCGGCAGGTATTTTTAGACCTTCATATTTATATGATATATTGCATTGATATGTATTTAGCTATATTTTAAATATGTGATGATGTGCTATAATTACGTATTCTAGTCGCTTATTACACTCAAATTTACTGCACTTTGATTGGGTTTGAGTTTTAATCTCTAGTGTCTTGCACTAACTGTGTGTTTTATGCCTTGTAGGAGTGATTCCGAGCTATATAGATATGTTACGAAATAAATTCAAATAATTTTTGGAGCTTTGAAGTCTGAGTAAAATCTCAAGGAATTAAGCCGGAATCATGTTTGGGGGTCAACGGATGATAGTTAGAGCGAACGAAGAATCGAGTAGCCATATTGCGCACTGTCTAGTAAAATAAACATACATTTTTGCTCAAAACTACATTTGGGCTCCATAATATATGGTTGGAAAGATTACTTAAAGGGATACAACTTTCATGTTTTACGTTTTTCCAAATTCCAAACGGAACGGGGCTTCTGAAGGCCACTTTGGCCGCGGTCCTGGCGTAACCGCGGTAGGACCACGACAGGGCGAGTAAATTTCAGGGACAAAGTGCAATACATGGGATTTTAAGCCCTAAACCCTATATTAAACGGGGGAAGTCGGCCAAGAAGGAAGGGGATGCCACTTTGGAGTAAAAACACACACGGGATCGTGAGGAAGTGGGGAATTCTCACTTTTCTTCATCTTTTTCTAGTATTTTCAATTGATTCAACAATTATGCAATTGTTTGATTACATCATGAATGGCTAAACACCCATTGTTCTGGGGTTGTGATTTAGCCATGGATATTGTTGTTTGATATTAACTTGACCTTGACTATAATTCACTAATATATGGTTGTTTCTTCAATTCTGTGTTTAATTGCTTAATTGTCTGGACAACAGTTAGGTTCTATTTACTATCTATGCTATGCTTGGGAAAGCCATGTTTAGATTAAAGAAGAGTTGAAGAGAGCATGATCTTAACCCTTAGGGGGAGCGAATTTGTGATTATGATAGGAATATACCTAGTCACCATGCTTAATTAAATATCGTAATCTTAATGTGTTCTTAATAGATTGATTCCATAGGAATATAGGCGTTAATCTATTGAGAATAGGTGAGCAGTACTTTGGGAGAAGGCTATGAGAACATTTATCGATTAATTAGCAACCATAAGTGAATTATATGAAAGGGAGAGTTAATTAGAACACAATACGAATGGTGAATCAATCACAACCCTCGAATACTTGTCTCTACTGAATACACAACAATCAATTCGTTACTTGATAATTTAGTTAGTATTTAGAATTGTAGTATAATAGAATCATATTATTGGACCTTTATTTTAGCTGGATTGAATAACAATTTGAGTAATTCCGTGAGTAGTTTACACAAGTCTCTGTGGGTTCGACACACAACTTATTATTATATTACTTGTCGATCGCGTATACTTGCGTGTGCGTTTGGGAGCAACAATACGACTTTTGTATATAACTGATTGTAATAACAGATTGTCATAATTTGTATTCAAGTGTATTTGAATACATGTATTTAACATTTATAAATCATATTAACTCTCTGATGTACTATATGTATTCCAAAAATAATCATCAGTTCAGTGTATTCAATGATTGTATTCATCTATATTCATATATAATGAAGATACAATGGTCGTATTTTAATTACGTATTCAGATTTAATACACCAACTAAGTATATTCAAAATATATTCGAAATGACACCGGAATCTATAACATATTTGTATTCAAGTGTATTTGAATACATGTATTTAACATTCATAAATCATATTAACTCTCTGATGTACTATATGTATTCCAAAAAAGAATTATCAGTTCAATGTATTCAATGATTGTATTCATCGATATTTATATATAATGAAGATACAATGGTCGTATTTTAATTACGTATTCAGATTTAATACACCAACTAAGTATATCCAAAATATATTCGAAATGATACCAGAATCTATAACAAATTGTTTTTCATTAATACAAGTCAGATTGTGAACTATTTCAACGTGGAGCATTTCTACAAGTACTCTTATTATGTCCTTCCTACCCACATGTGCTACACGAATGTTAATTTTTCTTCTGCAGCAATTCAATGAAGGGCTTATCACGCTTCTTCTTTGGTTTTCCAGGAGGTCTTTTCTATTTGGGTGGTAATACAACTTCATGTGCTACATGTGCTGGCATATTCCATTCTTTCCGGTCCGACAAAGGATACACGTGCACCTCATATGTCATTACAACAGACTTTGGTTTGTAATAATTAGAGCAATAATCTTCTGGCATTAGAAACTTGCTCTTCAAGACAGCCCAAACGTGTGGGCAAGGTAATTCATCGACTTGCAACCGTCCACAATTGCATTTTTTCTCTAAAAGGTATATTGTGTAATACCTTCCTTCATCGTTCACCGTATGCAAATATTTAGTCGATGGCATCACCTACATTTAAAAAAACAAATCATACATTTATATAATAATCATAATATATTTTGTATTAAAATACAACTATAGTAGATACAACTATATTTGTACATACAGAACTCAAAGACATACATGTATATACATGTAAATACATTGAATTTATTAGAATACATACTACACGAATGCGGGCTGAATATTAGTGTAGTCTTGACTAAATATAGGATACAAATTCCATTACTATCTTGAAATATATATAGTTAAATACCTTGTACCATGGATACATATAGGAAACAAATAAATAAATAAAAGGCAACTTATAGTCATTCATGTAAACATTGCCTCATTCAAGGTAAGCATCTCCTGGTATTTTTTCCCAAGCGTTGTGTATGTCTGAAGAGCTTCTTGAACGTATGTGTGACGATCCAAAGGGTCATCACCTATTTTCTCACTCATTCTATATCTCCGAGGCCTTAAAAACCTCATTTAGGATTGCCTCGATTTGCGTACGCACTCCGGGCGCGTAGCCAGAAAGCTTAAATATGAATTATGTGTAAAATATTGATGAATTTTAATATTAATATGAATAAAATTGACTTTGATGAACATTTTGGGTAAACGGACCCGGACCCGTGATTGGACGGTCCCGGAGGGTCCGTAGGAAAATATGGAACTCGGACGTATGCCCGAAATCAAAATCCGAGGTCCCGAGCCCGAGAAATAAATTTTTAAAAGAAATTGTTTTTCTGAAATTTATATGGAAATTTGAAATGAAAATGGTTTAGAAAGTGTTGGTATCGGGCTCGTATTTTAGTTCCGGCACCCGGTACAAGTCTTATATGTGGTTTAAGCGCTTCCTATGAAATTTAATTGGAATCGGACATCATTTGACGTGTTTCGGACCTAAATATCTAAAAATAAAAGTTTATGAAGTTTGATGAAAAAGTGATGATTTTGAGGTTTGATTCCTCGTTTTTATGTTATTTTGGCGATTTGATCGGACGGTTAAGTTCGTAGGATGTGGTTGAGTTAGTGTGTATGTTTGGTTAGGAGCCCCGAGGGTTCGGGAGTGTTTCTGAGGTGGTTCGGGGTGTTTTGAACTTAGTAAAAAGTTGCAGAAAAATTTGATATTTTTGCCAAGGGATTTCCTTCTTCGCGATTGCACTCTTACCATCCGTTCGCATAGCTTCCTGTCCCTCTTTCTTCGCATTCGCGTTCGAGCCCTCGCGAACGCGTAAGGTTATTTGACATGAGGGCCCAGTTTTACTTCTTCTTCGCGTTCGCATGCATACCACCCTGATCACGAAGCTCTGCTGTTTCCTTCCCTGCGTTCGTGTTAGGTCCACGCGTTCGCGTAGACCAATCCCAGGACCCCAGCCTTTTTCCTTCTATGCATTCGCGTCTTACCGTCCATGTTCGCAATGTCCTTTCTGATAGCCCTTCATGAACGCGATCCACTACCCGCGAACGCGAAGGGCAATTTCGCCCAGTGGTTGTTTAAGTTTAAAATAGAACAGTGACGGGTTTTATTCAAAAATTCACACGAGCTCTTCTTCTCCACAGCCCGTAGGCGACTTGTAGAGTGATTCCTCGCCAAATCTTCTTGGGTAAGTATTATCTAACTCATTTTCTTCATTTTCTATCATCATCCATTGAAATCCTAGGCCTAAAACATGTAATCTAGGGTTGAAATTGGGTAGAGTTAGGGCTTTTTGATTTTCTTCGATTTTGTGACGACCCAAAGGGTCATCACCGTATTTTTTTCTTTTTTCGCGCTTCCGAGGCCTTGAAAACCTCACTTTTAGTTGCCTCGATTTGCGTGCGCAGTCCGGGCGCGCAGCCGGAAAGCTTTTATGTTGAAATATGTGAAATCTATGAAAGATTTGAAGAATTTTGATATTAATATTGTTAAAGTTGACTTCGGTCAACCTTTTGGGTAAACGGACCCGGACCCTTGATGTGACGGTCCCGGAGGGTCCGTAGAAAAATATGGGACTCGGACGTATTCCCGCAATCGAAATCCGAGGTCCCGAGCCCGAGAAGTGAATTTTTGAAAGAAATTGTTTTTCTGAAAATGATATGGAATTTATAAAAAGAAAATGAGTTAGAAAATACAGGTATCGGGCTCGTATTTTGGTTCTGACACCCGGTACAGGTCTTAAATATGCGTTAAGCGCTTCCTGTGAAATTTTGTCGAAATCGGACGTCGTTTGACGTGTTTCGGACCTATATATCTAAAGTTAGAAGTTTAAGAAGTTTGAAATGAAAATGATGATTTTGAGGCTTGATTCGTCGATTTTGATGTTATTTTAGCGATTTGATCGATCGAGTAAGTTCGTAGGATGTTGTTAAGTTAGTGTTTGTGTTTGGTTAGGAGCCCAAGGGCTCGGAAGTGTTTCGGAGGTGGTTCGGGGTAGTTTTACACTTAGAAAACATAGCACATTTCTGCAATTTTTGCACAGCAAGCTTCTTCTTCGCGTTCGCGTCCAGGTAACGCGTTCGCGTAGCTTCAGCAGCCTCCCTTCTTCGCGTTCGCGGACTAGTCCACATGTTTGCGTAGCCCCTTTAGAACCTTCAACGCGTTCACATCAGCACACTCGCGTTCGCTTAGGCTATTAGGCTATCTTCCCAAGACCATAATTTTCCTTCTTCGCGTTCGCATCACACCCTCGCGAATGCGATGTACCCCAGTTCCCCTACTTCACGAACGCGATCTCTGTGTCGCGAACGCATAGAACAAAAATGCTTCAGTGATTTATTTTAAAAATAGAACACTTCATTTCGGGATTCTTCACTTCTTCTCATGAGCTCTCTTCTCCATCAAGCCTTAGGACTCCATTAAAGCTCCGCTCTTCCAAGACCTTTTGGGTAAGTAATTCCCCACTTAATTCCTTCACTTTTCTTTAGTAATTAGTGAATTCTTAAGCTTAAAATCATGAAATCTAGTAGAAATTAGGGCTTTGGGGTAGAGTTAGGTTTTTGGGAATTTTGGGTGATTCAACCTCGATTTGGGGTCGAATCTTAAAACAAATTATATATTTGAACTCGTGGGGTTATGGGTGACTAAGTTTTGGTCCGAGCCTCGTGTTTGGACAATGTGGGCCCGGTGTCGAAATTTGGTATTTTTGGAAGAATGCTAGAAAACTCATTTCTAGGCTATGGGATTATGTTGTTGAGCCTTTATTGATACTATTGAATTAATTATGCCTAGATACCATTGTTTCGGAGTCGGATTGCAGAAAAAAGGCGGTATTGGAGAGTTGATTGCTATTCTTTGGACCGAGGTAATTGTTTGATCTAACTTTGGCTTGAGGGAATAGGATTAGAGTGTTATAAATTGCTAATTGCTAAATGATCGAGTACGGTGTATAGGCATGGTGAAGAGTATCTATACACCGGTGTCTAGCATGATCGTGGGTCTTTGTTTGTGCTTATTTTGGTATATTTTGGGACTCTTCCAGGCTAGATTAATGATTTCTACCTAGTGTGAAGAGAATGAGGATTAATTGTAAAATTGTGAATTCTTTGGAGCGTTGGCTCGAACGATAAAATACTATTGAGTAAGAAACGGAATAAATGGAAAGAGATATGATTAATCCCTTGCCGGGATGGGTTGAGTGTATTGATTATCTCCCTTATCGGGAAGTGAAACTTGTTGTTATTGCTCCCTTGCTGGGATTTGACAGTTTACTTGTGTTTTCCCTTGCCGGGATATCTATTACTTTTGTCTATCCCCTCGCCCCTATGGTTTGTGATTGCTGTTTGGGTGAGGTTGAGTGATAAAGCACGATGGGTGATGCCGTGCACGATTGTTTGATTATTTATGCATGAAGGGACATTCCATGCCATGTTTGACTATTAATGCACGAAGGGACATTCCGTGCCATGTTTGATTATTTATGCACGAAGGAACATTTCGTGCTATGTTTGATTATTTATGCACGAAGGAACATTCCGTGCCATGTTTTGATTGTTATGCACGAAGGAACATTCCGTGCCATGTCTTGATTATATTAGCACGAAGGGTCATTTTGTGCCATGTTTTGATTGTTATGCACGAAGGAACATTCTGTGCCATGTCTTGATTATATTAGCACAAAGGGTCATTCCGTGCCATGATATTAGAGTTATGTGAGGAAAAGCACGAAGGTTGATGCCATGCAATTTATTTGATTGCTTGTGGTGAGAATGAGAGTAAAAGCACGAAGGTTGATGCCGTGCAACTGTTGATTTTCCTGCTCTCATTAATTATTGTTATTGCCCTGTTCTTAATTAAATTGTTGACTTTATATCTGGACTGTACTCCCCCATAGTATGTTTCCCTCCCTCTTAACT
>MU677648.1:22377-36706 GCA_026770625.1 Nicotiana glauca
TATATATATATATATATATATATATATATATATATATATATATATATATATATATATATCGTGAATTGCACAGGTTGATTTGGTAGTCCTATCTAGCCTCGTCACTACTTCGCCGGGGTTAGGCCAGGCACTTACCAGCACATGGGGTCGGTTGTGCTGATTCTACACTCTGTATTCTTTGCGCATATACGGGTTTCGGATAGCAGCAGCAGTAGCGGTGCGAGTGTTAGCATTCCGATCAGCGAGACATCGAGGTAGCCTTGCAGGCGTGTGCAAGACCCGGCGTCCCCCCTATCTTTATGTCACGACCCCAATCCCGGTCATGATGGTGCCCAACACCATTGCTAGGCAAGCCCGACCAATTAACACTCACAACCCAATCATACATCCCATTACCAATTTATAGCATTAAATTAACAGTTTAACAAGTCTATTAACCGAATAATTTTAGATAGAGACAATACGAAACACTGACATAACCAACATCTCCCAAAGACCTGGGGTCATGAGTCTAGAGCCTCTAATAACACAGAGTAATAAATCCTCAGTAATACTGATGTTCAAAAATGCGGAAAGATAAAAGGGATAAAGGGAGGAGTCGGGTCCTGCGGACGTCAAGCAGCTACCTCGACAACTCCTGAACACTCTGGGAAGCAGCAAACAGCTCGACTAAGCTCCCGGATCACCTGAATCTGTACACATGGCGCAGGGAGTAAAGTGAGTACTTCCAACTCAGTGGTAATAGACATATATAATGGCTGACAGTAAGAAATCCCGAAATATAACAATGCAAAGCTATAACCAATAATTCTACACATTTAACGGTGGAACAACATCAGGCAATGACAGGTAAAATAGATAGATGTCGATGCATGAATGCAATGCAATGTACATGACCGTTGCGGCGTACAGCCTGATCCATTTGGGTACCCGCACTCACTGTGGGGGTTCAGACTCCGGAGGGGCTCCTACAGCCCAAGCACAATATCATCGTAGCATTCGCTGCGGCGTGCAACCCGATCCACACTCAGTCAAGATATATGCATGTAAGCCACACAGGCATAGTCAAGTTTATCATTTTCAGTTCCAATTATTAGGAATTATAGATTAAGTATTTAAAACTTTAGGAATTTACTAATCATTTCGAGACAGTGTTTAACTCAGGACTGATATCATGAAAACATGATAAGCATCATGGAAACAGTGATAATAATCCCTAAGGGATCCAAATAATTGGCACGCAGTCCAAATATGCTCATAGCAAACCAAGTAGGATGTTTACCAATCAATTTCTGGTCAATACACATTATGAACATCACTCGAATGGACTAAGCCATAGTCCTCCAATCACAAATGACCCCGCACTCACCGTAGAGTACGTGTCTCGTCTTAATATAGCGTCACAGTGTGATATACCGGTGTTTCAAACCCTCAGGTCATCATCTACATCTATTACTCACCTCAAACCGGCCACAAGACTAATTTGCTAAGCCTTTTCCTCTCGAACCAAACTCCTCGCGCGTCGAATCTGGTCAAAATCACAACGAATACATTACAATAGGCTAATAGAACGCAACCCAATCGAAAAGACTCGAAAAACACCAAAAATCACGAAGTTGGCAAAACCCAAACCCTGGGCCCACTTCTCGAAAAATTACAAAATTGATATCACCGAATTCCTCGTCTCGCCACGAGTCTATACATATCAAATTTACTAAAATCGGAGTTCAATTGCCCTTTCAAAACCCAATTTTAAACTCCCTTAAGTTCCAAGCCCTAACCTCCATTTTTACCCTATAATTCCTCGAATTTCAGTGATTAATCCATGTTTTTACACCATAATAACATATTCCGAGTCTAATAATTCATACCTGATGAAACCCCTTCGAATTCTCTTCAAAATCGCCCAAGGAACCGCCTAGGTCGAAGTCCAAAATATTTCTCTTCTCTTTCAAGTTCGTGAACATTGTTCACTTTAATTCCAGTCGATTTCCGCTCCTGCGGTTAAATTACCGCACCTGTGGTTACCGCATTCGTGACCGAATGATCGCTTCTGCGATCTTACTTAAATTCCCAGGGACCGCTTCTGCAGTCTAAACCGCACTTGCGGTTTCCGCTTCTGCGCTAAAAATGACCGCTTATGCGATCTTCACTTAAATCCTCAAACCGCTTCTGCGGGTCTTAAATCGCTCCTGCGGTTTCCGCTTCTGCGGAATATGCCAAGCCCTCAAAGGACCGCTTCTGCGACCTCCACGCCGCATCTGTGGAACCGCTTCTGTAGCTCCTTTTTCGCAGATGCGGAAATACCAGAAGCAATAAAAACCAGACCTGCAACATGCTTCAAAATTATCGTTTAACCACCCGAAATTACACTGAGACCCCCGGGACCTCAACCAAAGGCACCAACACATCCTACAACCTTATTCAAACTTGTTCCAATCTTCAAAACACGTCAAACAACGGTAAAAACATTAAATCACATCGAATTCAAGCCTAAGTTTCTTCAAAACTTCCGCAATACGCATTCGATCAAAAACCCGACCAAACGACGTCCGAATGACCTGAAAATTTGCAGACATATCCAAAATCACCTAACAAAGCTATTGCAACTCTCAAAATTCCATTCCGACCCTCGGATCAAAAATCTCACCTATCAACCGGAATTCGCCAAAATTCAAACTTCGCCAATTCAAGCCTAATTCTACACCGGACCTCCAAATTCAATTCTGATCGCACTCCTAAGTCACAAATCATCCCCCGAAGCCAACCGAATCATCAAAACTCACATCCGAGCCCTCTAACTATATAGTCAACTTTCAGTTGACTTTTCTAAACAAGTTTCCTTCTAAGAGGCTAAGTGCCTCATTTCCAACTAGAATCAATCCAATTCTACCCGATCAACTCAAATACTAATATTGAAACATAGAGCAATATAATATGGGGGAAATGGGGTGGTAACTCACGTGACGATGGGCCGGGTCGTCACACTTTATTTTCAGTCTGTTATCTCATGTATTCGAGACAAACAGTTTTATATTCCTTTCAAACAGTTGTGTTTAATATTCTTAGAAGTTCGTGAGTATTGTGACACCAGTTCTTGGATAGTGATTTATGTTTGGATTTCTGTATCGCATCTAGTAACATTTACTAAGTCTTCCGCTAAATTAATTAATTCCGCTGTAATCATATTATTATTGCTAAATCTTTTAAAATAAGAGTTGTAGAAATGGAAAGATAAGTAAGAGTTGGCTTGCCTAGATCCCACTAGTAGGCGCCATCATGACTCCCGATGGTGGGAAATTCAGGTCGTGACAAGTTGGTGTCAGAGCACTAGGTTACATAGGTCTCACAACTCACGGACAAACTTGGTAGAGTCTGAGGGATCGGTACGGAGACGTCTGTATTTATCCCCAGATGCTACAGAGTTAGGAAAGTTTTTCATTTGTTCTTTCTCGTCGTGCGGTTCTATTTCTCAAGTACCGACCGAATTCCTACTCTGTTCCTCCGCAGATGGCGAGAACACGTGCTAGCAACTCCAGTGGCGGAGCCTCAGGTTGATTTGGAGGAGGAGGTGTTAGCCCCAGCAGTCTTGGTGGGCCCAGCTTAGGTCCCAGAGGGGTTCATTGCCATCTCAGTTCTTCAGGACGCTCTAGTCCGATTGGTAGGCTTCACGGAGAGTGTCATTCGAGCAGGTTTACTTCCAGGAGTTCAGCCAGTGGTGGCAGCTCAGTCGGGTAAAGTGGCTCAGGCCGGGAGGTGGCCAATGTAGGCCGTAGAGTTGAGGTGGTCTTGCCACAGCGAGGCGGTCATAGGTCGGATAAGAGGCCCCGTCACGCAGGCGAATTCAGTGGTACCTCGTCAGGAGGTAGAGGTTCTTATGGTAGAGGCCACCCTCCCAGGCCTTTTCAGTCAGCTCTCCAGGTCACTCATGGTACTTCAGGTGGTCATTCAGGTCGACAGGGTCAGTCTCAATTCCCTCCGCTGCAGCAGTCGTGTAGGTGTTATGAGTGTGGTGACTATGGTCACAACATGAGGGTTTTCCCGAGGTTGACGGGTGCTCAGCCGCAGCAGACAAGGTCTTGCCATGCTTGTGGTGATCCGAGGCACATTGTTAGATATTGCCCTCGAGTTTATGGCAGCTTCCAGCATCAGAGTTCTCGTGCTATGATTCAGGCACCGGAGGTTCCACAGCCTGCCCAGCCAGCTAGAGGCGGTGGCAGAGGTGTTAGAGGTGGAGGTAGAGGTCTTAGAGGTGGAGTTCAGGTCGCCAGAGGTAGGCCAGAGGCTGAGTCTTCAGGTGCAGACATTACAGGTACCATTTTGATCTGTATTAGAGATACTTCAGTGCTATTTTGCCCTTGGTCTACGTAATCATATGTGTCGTCTTATTTTGCACCCTACTTGGCTATGCCTAGTGACGCTTTGGGTATCCCTGTTTATGTATCTACACCAGTGGGTGATTCTATAGTGGTCGATCGAGTTCATCATTTCTGTGTGGTAGTATTTGAGGGTCTTGAGACCCGTGTTGATTTATTGCTTTTAGACATGATGGATTTCGATGTTATATTGGGGATAGATTGGTTGTCCCTGTATCATGCTATCTTGGATTGTCACGCCAAGACCTTGACCTTTGTTTTACCAGATTTGCCCCGATTGGAGTGGAGAGGGACCCCAGGTCATGCCACCCGCACTGTTATTTCATATGTTAAGGCTCGACGCATGGTCGAGAAGGGATGTTTAGCTTATTTGGCATATGTTCGTGATTCCAGCACAGAGGTTCCTTCTATTGACTCTGTTCCTACTGTCCGGGAGTTTCCAGAGGTTTTCCCTTCAGACCTGCCGGGTATGCCGCCCGACAGGGATATTGATTTCTGTATTGATCTGGCCCCAGGCACGCAGCCTATTTCTATTCTGCCGTATCGTATGGCCCTGCTAGAATTAAAGGAGTTAAAGGACCAGTTGCAGGATTTGCTAGAAAAGGGTTTTATCCGGCCTAGTGTTTCTCCTTGGGCCCGCGCCGGTGCTATTTTTGAAGAAAAAGGATGGGTCGATGAGGATGTGCATTGATTACCGGCAATTGAACAAGGTAACGATAAAGAGCAAGTATCCACTACCGAGGATTGATGATTTGTTTGACCAGCTTCAGGGTGCAAAGGTGTTTTCAAAGATAGACTTGAGATCTGGCTACCATCAGCTGAGGATTAGGGCGTCTGATGTCCCTAAGACGGCATTTTGCACTCGGTGTGGGCATTATGAGTTTTTGGTCATATCATTCGGGTTGACCAATGCCCCAGCAGCATTTATGGAGTTGATGAACCGAGTATTCAGGCCTTATCTAGACTTGTTCGTGATAATCTTTATTGATGATATTCTGGTGTACTCCCGCAGCCAGGAGGAGCACGAGCAGCACCTCAGAGCGGTTCTTTAGACTCTGAAGGATAGTCAGTTGTATGCTAAGTTCTCGAAGTGCGAGTTTTGGTTGAGTTCGGTTGCATTTCTGGGTCATGTGGTATCAACATAGGGCATTTAGGTAGACCCGAAGAAGATTGAGGTAGTCAAGAACTGTCCTCGACTAGCATCAGCGATTGAGATTCGGAGTTTCTTGGGGTTAGCAGGTTATTACCGTTGGTTCGTGGAGGGGTTTTCATCTATAGCAGCCCCGATGACTAGATTGACCTAGAAGGGTGCCTAGTTTAGGTGGTCAGACGAGTGCGAGGAGAGCTTTCAGAAGCTCAAGACAGCTCTGACTACGACACCGATATTGGTTTTGCCCACAGGTTCAGGGCCTTATACAGTTTATTGTGATACTTCATGTATTGGGCTTGGTGCGGTATTGATGCAGGATGGCAGAGTCATAGCTTATGCTTCGAGGCAATTGAAGATCCACGAGAAGAACTATCTGGTCCATGATTTAGAGTTGGCAGACGTTGTTCATGCATTGAAGATTTGGAGGCATTATCTATATGGTGTGACGTGTGAGGTGTATACGGATCACAAGAGCCTTCATTACTTATTCAAGCAAAAGGAGTTGAATTTGAGGCAGAGGAGGTGGTTGGAGTTGTTGAAAGATTATGATGTTACTATTTTGTACCACCCGGGGAGNAATTTCTGAGCCTAGCAGAGTGTTAGCTTGCATGGTCGCTCGTTCTTCATTATTGGAGCATATCCGTGATCGGTGGTTTGATGATCCCCATTTATGTGTCCTGAGAGACACAGTGCAGCGTGGAGGTGCCACGAGGGTGACCTTAGATGATGATGGTGTTTTGAGGTTGCAGGGGCGAGTTTGTGTGCCCAATGTCGATAGGATTCGAGAGTTGATCTTAGCAGAGGCCCATAGTTTGAGGTATTCTGTTCACCCGGGTGCCGCGAAGATGTATCAGGACTTGCGGCAATATTATTAGTGGCGTAGGATGAAGAAAGATATTGTTGCATATGTGGCTCGGTGTTTGAAATGTCAGTAGGTCAAGTATGAGCATTAGAGGCCTGGTGGGTAGTTTCAGAGGATTGAGCTTCCCGAGTGGAAGTGGGAGAGGATTACCATGGATTTCGTTACTGGACTTCCGATGACTCGGAAGAAGTTTGATGCCATTTGGGTCATTGTTGATAGGCTGACCAAGTCAACGCATTTTATTCCTGTTGCAACCACCTATTCATCGGAGAGGTTAGCTGAGATCTACATCCGAGAGGTTGTTCGCCTTCATGGGGTGCCGACATCTATCATTTCGGACCGGGGTACGTAGTTTACCTCGTACTTTTAGAGAGCAGTTCAGCAGGAGTTAGGCACCTAGGTTCAGTTGAGCACAACATTCCATCCTCAGACGGACGGCCAGTCCGAGAGGACTATTTAGATATTGGAGGATATGCTCCGGGCCTGTGTCATTGCTTTTGGAGGTTCTTGGGACCAGTTTTTGCCTTTAGCAGAGTTCTCCTACAACAACAGCTACCAGTCCAGCATTCAGATGGCTCCATACGAGGCGTTGTATGGTAGGCGATGTCGGTCTCCAGTGGGATGGTTTGAGCCGGGAGAGGCTCGGTTATTGGGTACAGATTTAGTCCAGGAGGCCTTGGATAAGGTCAAGATCATTCAGGACAGGCTTCGTTCGGCTCAGTCGCGGCAAAAGAGTTATGCGGATCGCAAGGTTTAAGATGTAGCTTTCATGGTTGGTGAGCGAGTATTGCTCCGTGTATCGCCTATGAAGGGCGTGATGAGATTTGGGAAGAAGGGAAAGCTTAGCCCTAGGTTCATTGGCCCATTTGAGATTCTTGACCATGTGGGAGAGGTGGATTACAGACTTGCCTTGCCATCTAGCTTGTCAGCCGTGCATCCAGTGTTTTATGTGTCTATGCTTCGGAGGTATCACGGAGATCTTGCCCACGTGTTAGATTTCAGCACTGTCCAGTTGGAAAAGGATCTGTCCTATGAGGAGGAGCCGGTAGCTATTCTAGATCGGCAAGTTTGACCGTTGAGGTCGAAGAGTTTTCCTTCAGTGTGTGTTCAGTGGAGAGGTCAGCCTCCTGAGGCATCGACCTGGAAGTTCGAGTCTGATATGCGGAGCCGTTACCCTCATCTATTGCCTAACTCAGGTACTTATTTCTTTTGTCCGTTCGAGGACGAACGGTTGTTTTAGATGTGGAGGATGTGACGACCCAAAGGGTCATCACCGTATTTCTCCCTTTTTCCGTGCCTTGAAATCCTCACTTTTAGTTGCCTCGATTTGCGTGCGCAGTCCGGGCGCGCAGCCGGAAAGCTTTTATGTTGAAATATGTGAAATTTGTGAAAACTTTGAAGAATTTTGATATTAATATTATTAAAGTTGACGTTGGTTAATATTTTGGGTAAACGGACCCGGACCCAGACCCAGACCCGAACCCGTAATGTGACGGTCCCGGAGGGTTCGTAGAAAAATATGGGACTCGGGCATATTCCCAGAATCGAAATCCAAGGTCCCGAGCCCAAAAAGTGAATTTTTGAAAGAAATTGTTTTTCTGAAAATGATATGGAATTTAAAAAAAAGAAAATGAGTTAGAAAATATAGGTATCGCGCTCGTATTTTGGTTCTGATGCCTGGTACAGGTCTTAAATATGCGTTAAGCGCTTCCTATGAAATTTAATCAAAATCGGACGTCGTTTGACGTGTTTCGGACCTAAATATCTAAAGTTAGAAGTTTAAGAAGTTTGAAATGAAAATGATGATTTTGAGGCTTGATTCATCGATTTTGATGTTATTTTAGCGATTTGATCGCTCGAGTAAGTTCGTAGGATGTTGTTAAGTTAGTGTGTGTGTTTGGTTAGGAGCCTCGAGGGCTCGGTAGTGATTCGGAGGTGGTTCAGGGTAGTTTTACACTTAGAAAACAAAGCAGATTTCTGCAATTTTTGCACAGCAAGCTTCTTCTTCGTGTTCGCGTCCAGGTAACGCGTTCGCGTAGCTTCAGCAGCCTCCCTTCTTCGCGTTCGCGGAGTAGTCCACGCGTTCGCATAGCCCCTTCAGATCCTTCAACGCGTTCGCATCAGCACACTCGCGTTCGCTTAGGCTATCTTCCCAAGACCCCAATTTTCCTTCTTCGCGTTCTCATCACACCCTCGCGAACGCGATGTATCCCAGCTCCCCTTCTTCGCGAACGCAACCTCTGTGTCGCGAACACATAGAACAAAAATGCTTCAGTGATTTATTTTAAAAACAGAACACTTCATTTCGGGATTCTCCACTTCTTCTCACGAGCTCTCTTCTCCATCAAGCCTTAGGACTCCATTGAAGCTCCCCTCTTCCAAGACCTTTTGGGTAAGTAATTCCCCACTTAATTCCTTCACTTTTCTTCAGTAATTAGTGAATTCCTAAGCTTAAAATCATGAAATCAAGTAGAAATTAGGGCTTTGGGGTAGAGTTAGGTTTTTGGGAATTTTGGGTGATTCAACCTCGATTTGGGGTCGAATCTTAAAACAAATTATATATTTGAACTCGTGGGGTTATGGGTGACTAGGTTTTGGTCCGAGCCTCGTGTTTGGACCATGTGGGCCCGGTGTCGAATTTTGATATTTTTGGACGAATGCTAGAAAACTTATTTCTTGGCTATGGGATTATGTTGTTGAGCCTTTATTGATACTATTGAATTAATTATGCCTAGATACCATTGTTTCAGAGTCGGATTGTAGAGGAAAGGCGGTATTGGAGAGTTGATTGCTTTTCTTTGGACCGAGGTAAGTGTTTGATCTAACTTTGGCTTGAGGGAATAGGATTAGAGTGTTATAAATTGCTAATTGCTAAATGATCGAGTACGGTATATAGGCATGGTGACGAGTATCTATACACCGGTGTCTAGCATGACCGTGGGTCTTTATTTGTGCTTATTTTGGTATATTTTGGGACTCTTCAAGGCTAGATTAATGATTTCTACCTAATGTGAAGAGAATGAGGATTAATTGTAAAATTGTGAATTCTTTGGAGCGTTGGCTCGAACGATAAAATACTATTGAGTAATAAACGGAAGAAATAGAAAGAGATATGATTAATCCCTTGCCGGGATGGGTTGAGTGTATTGATTATCTCCCTTATCGGGAAGTGAAACTTGTTGTTATTGCTCCCTTGCCTGGATTTGACTGTTTATTTGTGTTTTCCCTTGCCGGGATATCTATTACTTTTATCTATCCCCTCGCCCCCATTGTTTGTGATTACTGTTTGGGTGAGGTTGAGTGATAAAGCACGATGGGTGATGCCGTACACGATTGTTTGATTATTTATGCATGAAAGGACATTCCGTGCCATGTTTGACTATTTATGTACAAAGGGACATTCCGTGCCATGTTTGATTATTTATGCACGAAGGAACATTCCGTGCTATGTTTGATTATTTATGCACGAAGGAACATTCCGTGCCATGTTTTGATTGTTATGCACGAAGGAACATTCCGTGCCATGTCTTGATTATATTAGCACGAAGGGTCATTCCGTGCCATGTTTTGATTGTTATGCACGAAGGAACGTTCCGTGCCATGTCTTGATTATATTAGCACGAAGGGTCATTCCGTGCCATGATATGAGAGGTATGTGAGGAAAAGCATGAAGGTTGATGCCGTGCAATTTATTTGATTTCTTGTGGTGAGAATGAAAGTAAAAGCACGAAGGTTGATGCCGTGCAACTGTTGATTTTCCTGCTCTCACTAATTATTGTTATTTCCCTATTCTTAATTGAATTGTTGACTTTATATCTGGACTGTACTCCCCCATAGTCTGTTTCCCTCCCTTTTAACTATTTAATTTTTGTATTCTTTCCTTTGTTGCATATATATATCGTGAATTGCACAGGTTGATTTGGTAGTCCTATCTAGCCTCGTCACTACTTTGCCGGGGTTAGGCCAGACACTTACCAGCACATGGGGTCGGTTGTGCTGATTCTACACTCTGCGCTCTTTGCGCAGATACAGGTTTCTGACAGCAGCAGAAGCAGTAGTGTAAGTGTTAGCATTCCGATCAGCAAGACACCGAGGTAGCCTTGCAGGCTTCCGCAAGACCCGGCGTCTCCCCTATCTTTATTTTCAGTCTGTTATCTCATGTATTCGATACAAACAGTTTTATATTCCTTTCAAACGGTTGTGTTTAGTATTCTTAGAAGTTCGTAAGTATTGTGACACCAGTTCTTGGGTAGTGATTTATATTTGGATTTCTGTATCGCATCTAGTAACATTTACTAAGTCTTCAGCTAAATTAATTTATTCCTCTGTAATCATATTATTATTGCTAAATGTTTTAAAATAAGAGTTGTAAAAATGGAAAGATAAGTAAGAGTTGACTTGCCTAGCTCCCACTAGTAGGCGCCATCACCACTCCCGATGGTGGGAAATTCGGGTCGTGACAAATTTAGACCTCATTTTGGGGTCGGATTTGAAAACAAATTGTATATTCTAGATCGTGGGGTATGGGTGATATGGAATTGGTTCGAACCTCTTATTTTGACCAAGCAGGCCCGGGGTCGATTTTGGAATTTTTGGAAGAAAGGTTGGGAATCTATATTTAGGCATTGGGTTTGATTTGTTTAGCTATTATTGATACTATAAAGTCATTATTTCATAGATTTGATTGAGTTGGAGCCGAATTCGAGGGGGAAAGCGGTCATTATGGATTGATTTTAGCCGTAGGAGTTGAGGTAAGTGTTTGATCTAACTTTGGCTTGAGGGAATAGGATTAGAGTATTGTTTGCTAATTGTTAATTGTCGAGTACGGTGTATAGGCATGGTGATGAGTATCTATACACTGGTGTCTAGCATGACCGTGAGTCCTTATTTGTGCTTAATCTAATTTTATCGTGACTCTTCCTTGTGTAATTGATGATTTCTATATAATGTGAAAAGTATGAGAAAGAATTATGATTTGTAAACTCTTTGGAGCATTGGCTCGAATGATAAAGTAACTGTTGAGTAAGAAATGAAAGAAATGTGATTATTTCCTTGCCGGGTTGTATTCGTGTAGTGATTATCTCCTTTGCCGGGATGTGAAAGTTATTGTGGTTGCTCCCTTGCCGGGACTTAACTGTTTACTTGTGCTTCCCTTACCAGGACTTCTATTTCTGTTTGTCTATCCCCTCTCCCCATTGGTTGTGATTGTTGCTTGGGTGAGGAAGAGTGATAAAGCACGAAGGTTGATGTCGTGCACGATTTGTGTTGAGGTTATGTTAATGCTCGAAGGAACATTCCGTGCTATGTTTTGATTTATTAATGCACGAAGGAACATTCTGTGCCATGTTTTGATTTACTGATGCACGAAGGAACATTTTGTGCCATGTTTTGATTACTCCTGCACGAAGGAACATTCTCACTATTTCGCCAGGGTTAGGCCAGGCACTTACCAGCACATGGGTTCGGTTGTGCTAATGCTACACTTCTGTGCTATTTTGCACAGATCACGGAGCCGGAGCAGTTTTTAGGCAGCAGTAGTTGATTGGGAGCTGACTTCAGTCCAGAGATTTCGAGTTAGCCTTGCTGACGTCCGCATGGCCCGAAGTCTCTTCTATCTTTACTTTAGTTTGTTATCCTTTGTACCGGAACAAACAGAATTATGTTTTTATTTAGATGTTGTATTTAGAATTCTCTAGACGTTCGTGAGGCTGTGACTCCAGTTCTTGGGTAGAGGATTCTGTTAAACTTCCGCATTTTCTTTCAGTTAATTATATAATGAGACTTCCACTTTATCATATTATGTTTTGGATTTTTATTAAATGATCGATAATTGCTAAGGGGAGTGAATTAATTTGGCTTGCCTAGCTCATACTAGTAGGCGCCATCACGACTCCCGAGGGTGGAAAATTCGGGTCGTGACAAGTTGGTATCAGGATCTGAGGCAGCACTATTGGTGGCACAGGATGAAGAAAGATATTGTTGCATATGTGGCTTGATGTTTGAACTGTCAGCAGGTTAAGTATAAGCATCAGAGGCCTGATGGCTTTTTTCAGAGGATTGAGCCTCCCGAATGGAAGTGGGAGAGGATTACCATGGATTTCGTTACCGGACTTCCGTTGACTCGAAAGAAGTTCGATGCGATATGGGTTATTGTTGATAGGCTGACCAAGTCAGCACATTTCATTCATGTGGCAGTCTCTTATTCATCCGAGAGGTTAGCTGAGATTTATATCCGGGAGATTGTTCGCCTTCATTGTGTGCCGGTATCTCTCATTTCAGACCGGGGTACGTAGTTTACATCGCATTTCTGGGGTGTAGTTCAGCGAGAGTTAGGCATACGGGTTGAGTTGAGCACAACGTTTCATCCTCAGATGGACGGTCAGTCCGAGCGGACTATTCAGATTTTGGAGGATATGCTCTGGGCTTGTTTTATCACCTTTGGAGGTTCGTGGGATCAGTTCTTGCCTTTAACAGAGTTTGCCTACAACAACAGCTACCAGTCCAGCATTTAGATGGCCCCATATGAGGCATTGTATGGTAGGCGATGTCGGTCTCCAGTTGGATGGTTCGAGCCGGGAGAGGCTCGGTTATTGAGCACAACTTTAGTTCAGGAGGCCTTGGATAAGGTCAATATCATTCAGGATAGGCTTCGTTCGTCTCAGTCGCGGTAAGAGAGTTATGCAGATTGTAAGGCTCGAGATGTAGCTTTCATGGTTGGTGAGCGGGTATTGCTCCGAGTGTCGCCTATGAAGGGCGTGATGAGATTTGGGAAGAAGGGCAAGCTTAGCCCTAGGTTCATTGGTCCATTTGAGATTCTCGATCGTGTGGGAGAGGTGGCTTATAGACTTACCTTACCGCCTAGCATGTTAGCCGTGCATCCAGTATTTTATGTGTCCATGCTTCGGAGGTATCATGGCAATCCAACCCACGTCTTAGATTTCAGCACTATCCAGTTGGACAAGGATCTGTCTTATGAGGAGGAGCTGGTGGCTATTCTAGACCGGCAAGTTCGACAGTTGAGGTCGAAGAGTTTTCCTTTAGTACGAGTTCAGTGGAGAGGTCAGCCCCCTGAGGCATCGACCTAGGAGTCCGAGTCCGATATGCGGAGCCGTTATCCTCATCTATTTCCCGACTCAGGTACTTCTTTCTTTTGTCTGTTCGAGGACAAACAGTTGTTTTAGAGGTGGAGAATGTGACGACCCAAAGGGTCATCATCTGTGTTCTCACTCATTCTGTGTCTCTGAGGCCTTGAAAACCTTATTTAGGCTTGCCTCAATTTGCGTGCACAGTCTGAGCGCGTAGCGGGAAAGATTAAATATGAATTATGTGTAAAATATTGATGAATTTTAATATTAATATGAATAAAGTTGACTTTGGTCAACATTTTGGGTAAACGGACCCGGACCCGTGATTGGACGATTTGGGAGGGTCCGTAGGAAATATGGGACTCGGGCGTATGCCAGGAATCGAAATCCGAGGTCCCGAGCCCGAGAAATGAATTTTTAAAAGAAATTATTTTTCTGAAATTTATATGGAAATTTGAAATAAAAATGGTTTAGAAAGTGTTGGTATCGGGCCCGTATTTTGGTTCCGGCGCCCGGTACAAGTCTTATATGTGGTTTAAGCGCTTCCTGTGAAATTTGGTTGGAATCGGACGTCATTTGACGTGTTTTGGACCTAAATATCTAAAAATGAAAGTTTATGAAGTTTGATGAAAAAGTGATGATTTTGAGGTTTGATTCCTCGTTGTTATTGTTATTTTGGCGATTTGATCGCACGGTTAAGTTCGTAGGATGTGGTTGAGTTAGTATGTGTGTTTGGTTAGGAGCCCTGAGGGCTCGGGAGTGTTTCAGAGGTGGTTCGGGGTGTTTTGAACTTAGTAAAAAGTTGCAGAAAAATCTGATATTTTTGCCCAGGGATTTCCTTCTTTGCGATCGCACT
>MU677655.1:0-32479 GCA_026770625.1 Nicotiana glauca
TTTACCTTTAGAAATGGAGATGAAGACACTTGCCTTAGAATTTTCCGGACCAAGCAAATTTGAAGAACAATTTTTTTTTTGAAGAAGATAATCTCTCTCTCAAGAACCCCTCCCTTTCTCTCTCTTATTTTTCTCAGAAAACTGGTTAAAATGAAGGGTTAGGGCGTTTTATGAAAATGAGGGTCGGGTCTTAAAATTAGAAAATAGAAGCCCGGGTGAGATCTGCGGTGGAAATGCGGTACGCATTTCGATTCTACGATCGCAGAATGGACCGCATTTTCAACATCAACTTCGACCAATTCTCTAGTTCACTATGCGGCAGGAATGCGGTCCATATTTCGATTCTGCGATCGCAGAATGGGCCGTATATTTGACATCATCTTAGACCAATTTTCTGCTTCACTCTGCGGTAGGAATGCGGTCCGCATAGCTGATCTGCGACCGCATTCTTGACCGCAGNATTGTAGTAGGTGGTTAAAATTTGTACCTTTCAGCTTTCGTAGAAGCAATTGTATTAGGAACTTAGAGTGTTCAAGTTATAGCTAACTTGAAGTTGGTGCAACAATTGAGGCTGTGTGCCACAACGAGATTAGAGTTAATCCTTAGGTTTACAACGTGTTTTTATAAATGTTGCTCTGACTCTTTGATTTTAGTGGAAGTTTGGGAAAATCCTACTGAGTAGTAGGTTGTGGTTTTTTTACCTTTTGAGCCAGGTGTTTGCCACGTAAAAATCTCTATGTTCTTTACTTTTAGTATTTATTATTCCGCAAATAGTAGTAATTGGAACACCTAGAAGAACTAGGTTTTTCTATAGAATAGTTAAGCGAAAATTGGGTACCACACAGATTACCCCCCCCCCCCCTCTTGTATGGCATTGACTCTTAAAACATCAATTGTTATTAGAGCAGGTTATCCTAAGAGGCTAACACTTTAGAAAAAGATCAAGATGAGTGCACCACCTGAAAACTGGGAAGGGCAATCCACTGCTAGGCCTCCACTCTTCAATGGTCAGTACTATTTCTGGTGGAAGAACGGGATGAGACATCATATTATATTAGAGGACTATGAACTCTAGGATATAGTCATTGATGTTCCTTTAGCAACTACAAAGAAGAATGAGTAAGGAGTCGATGTGCCAAAGACAAGAGCTGATTGCACTGTAGAAAATTTGAAGAAATGGGAGAAGAATGCCAAGGCCAAGAAATGGCTTGTGTGTGGACTGGGTCCAGACGAGTACAGCAGGATTCAAAGTTGTACTACTGCAAAGGAAATATAGGACACTTTACAAGTGGCTCATGAAGGAACTCCTCATGTAAAGAGATCAAGAAGAACACTGTTATACTCTCAATATGAGAACTTCAGTATGAAGGAAGGAGAATCTATCCAGGAGATGTACACAAGGTTCACAACACTAACAAATGATCTTAAATCTCTTGGTAGAATTATACTTGAAGAAGACAAGGTTGAGAAAATCTTGACAAGAGTCTTAACAGTGACTTAGGAAAGCAAAATCACTGCTATTTAGGAATCAAAGAACATTGCTACCCTCAAGCTGGATGAACTGATTGGAAACCTCACTGCCTATGAACTAAGAAGGAAAACCATGAAAATGGATGCACCCAAAAAGGAAAGAAGTCTGGCTCTCAGAATAGCTGAAGGTGCAGATCTGGATGATGATGAAGTAGCCATGATCACTAGAGATTTAAAAAAGTACCTAATTTGAGGAAAGGGTTCTTCAAGAGGTACAAACTTCAATAAACCTAAGGCTCCTCAGAAACAGACCAATGAGGGCTGCTGTAAATGCGGTAAGACTGGTCAGATGATCAAGAACTGTCCTCAATGGGAAATTGAGAGGAAGAAGGAAAGGGTTGAACGAAGGAATGGGAAGAAGGAACAGGTTCAACCCAAAAAGAACAAGGGCTATGGTTGCTGCGCGGGGAGAAACATCAGATGAAGACTCAGAAGATGAAGCTGGAGATGAACAAGCACTTATGGCCATCGGAGAATCAGATGATGAACAAGAGGTAAGTGTCCTTCACCTCAAAGACAAGATTAAATTCCTATCTAAAGAAAGGTTGTCTGAGCTATTGCTAGACTTAATTGATGAATCTGAAATAATTAACAATGAGAAAAATGAATTGTCTAGGGAATGTGTAATCCTAAAAGCCAAGTGCAAGAATCTAGAATCTAGGGCTAATGAGAGTGACAGTAAAAATGCTGAGTTGAAGTACCAAGTTCTTGAACTTGACACCAGTGTCCTAGAACTTAGGTCTGAAAAACTTAAAATTAAAACTAGGAACAGGTAAGAAGAAAGCTGATCAGACTCATCTCACTCTAGAAGAAAACTTAGGGAAAATGAAGGATGAAATGTACAGGAAGGATGAGCAGATAAAAGCCTTAAAAGAAGATCTAGGGAAGGTAAAACATGAACTAGACAGAACTTGCAAATGGAACAATGCTTCTGATGCACTTTCCTGGCTACAAGAACATCACAATAGAAACAAAAGAGGACTTGGTTATAGGACTCAAACACTTAAGTGGGATCCTAAAAGAAAGTACCTCACTCTTCCAGAGAATAAAATCTGCACATATTGTGGCAAGACTGGCCATTACAGAAATGAATGTAATGCAAAAGAAAAGGCCAGTCAAAAGAACAAAGATTTTGTTCAAGAGAAAAATAGGCTGCCTGGGTGGGCTAAAAGGAATTTGATTTATCCCTTTGCCTATAGAAAGGGACCCAAACTAGTTTGGGTTCCTAAGACTAACCCCTGATTTCTTTTTGCAGGCTCAAGTGAAGGGAAGTAGCCAAATATGATACATGGATAGTAGATGCTCAAAACACATGACTGGAAGCAAGAACCAGTTCCTTTCACTTGAGGACCTAAAGGGAGGTAATTTCTCCTTTGGAAATGAGAAGAAAGGTGGGATTATTGGGGTTGGAAAGGTAGGTAAGACAGATTCACACTCTATTGAGAATATTTACTTGATATATGGCTTGAAATACAGCCTAATCATTGTGTCACAACTGTGTGACAGAGGTAACATTGTAGCATTCACCTCCATAAAATGCATTGTGATTAACCTTATCACTTACAAGATTGTTTTATAGGGAAAAGAGTGAACAATATTTATATTATAGATTTGTCTACTCTTTTAGAAAATGAACTCACATGCCTAAGTGAGTTGGATAATGATCCCCTCCTATGGAACAGAAGACTTGGTATCATGCTAGTCTGAATTAGCTAAACAAATTACTCTCTAAGTACTTGGTGATAGGGCTACCTAACATCAAGTTTAAGGAAGACAAAAGCTTGTGAGGCTTGTGCAAAGGGAAGCAGATAAGATAATCCTTCAATAATAAGAAAATGGTAAGCACAACCAAGTCATTGGAACTGGTTCATATGTATCTCTGTGGTCCAATGAGACTAGTGATCCAAGGTTGCAACCAAGAGGAAGGTATAGATTATGATGAGACTTTTGCTCCAGTTACAAGAATAGAGGCAATAAGACTGCTCATAGCCTTTGCAGCACACATGGAATTCACTCTTCATCAATTGGATGTCAAAAGTACTTTCCTGAATGGCTATCTGAAAGAAGAAGTGTTTGTGAAACAACCTCTAGGGTTTGAGAGCAAGGAATGTCCTGATCATGTGTACAAATTAGACAAGGCTCTCTATGGACTCAAGCAGGCTCCAAGATCATGGTATGAAATATTGTCCAAATTCCTGCTTGAACATGGCTACAAAAGAGGTAAAATTGACAGTACCTTATTCTTGAGGGAAAAAGTTAAGGATCTTCTTGTGGTACAAATATATGTTGATGACATAATCTTTGGGGCCACCACTGATAAGCTAAGTTAAGGATTTTGCAAAACTAATGGGGAGTGAGTTTGAAATTAGTATAATGGGTGAGCTTAACTTCTTCTTGGGCTTACAGATCAAACAAAGTCCTAATGGAACCATGATCCATCAGCAGAAGTATGCAAAAGAGCTAATCAAAAAGTTTAAAATGGAAGAGTCAAAAAAAATATACACACCCATTGCAACAGCCACTAAATTAGACATTGATGAACCTGGTTCATGAGTTGATCAAAAGTTGTATAGGAGTATGATTGGTTCACTCTTGTATCTTAATGCCAACAGACCTGACATTGTTTTCAGTGTAGGGCTTTGTGCTTGCTTTCAGGCTAATCCAAAAGAGTCGCTTGACTGTTGTCAAGAGGATACTAAGATATTTGAAAGGCACCACTGATCTGTATCTTTGGTATCCTAAAGGTAGTAATTTCAATCTAGTAGGATATGTTGATTATGCAGGTTTCCTTGCGGATAGGAAAAGCACCTCAGGTATGGCTTACTTTCTTAGTTCATGTCTTTTATCATGGGCCACTAAAAATAAAATTCAGTGGCCTTATCCACTGCTGAGGCTAAATATGTTGTTGTTGCATCTGGTTGTGCTCAATTGCTATGGATCAAACAGCAGCTGGTAGATTTTGGAATTAAAGTTGGCTGCATTCCTATATTTTGTGATAACACTAGTGCTATAAGTATGACGAAGAACCTTGTTCATCATAAGAGGACTAAGAACATAGATGTTAGACACCACTTCTTGAGAGATAACTATGAGAAAGGATTGATCTCTATAGAATTTTGTGCTATTGATAAACAAATTGCTGACATCTTCACTAAATCACTGAGTAGAGAAAACTTTGAGAGGAACATATTGGAATTAGGGATGATTAAGATCATCTAATAGGTCCAGTTCATAATGCACAATGAAAAAAAATGAAAAATGAAAAAAAAAATTGTCTAGGAATTCAGAACTTGTGTAAATATCTAGATTAATTCTTACTCGGCTTCATACTTTAATTAGTATACTCCTATTACATGTGTTTATATGACTCACTCATCTTTTGCAAAAAAGTTTCTATTATGACATTTGAGGCATGTTCAAGAGAGTTCTAAATGAAGAACCTGGTTCATCAGTATGGGCTCATATGAAAGCCCGGGTATATTTTCTATACTCCACACAATTAGAAAGATTAATAATTCAATCATGAGCAGAAGTCCTATACTTGTCAAATTCCTAGAAAATTCTATCTGTTAGCATTAAACCAGTTTCGTCCATCTAGAACTCTAAACCGTAATTTTTGCCTAACATCTAGGGAAGCCAAATAGATCATTCAGAATCAGAAATTTTAGGTTGATTAGACTCCTATTTGACCACTGCAAAAGGCTGTTGTTACTCATTAAATGTGTACTTCACTTTAAATACACATCAATTCTACAGCCTTCATCATAGCTCCAAGCCGTCAAAAAATCGTCTTCACTATCACATGCTTTCTTCTCTAAAATTCCCAAACTCTTTCAAGAAATCGACAATCATGTCTAACCCTCAAAACAACCCTGGCTCTCCTCCACCACCATCTCCTTCAAATTCATCCTCATCTACTCCCCCCAGTGTATTCCCAAAACCTAGACTACAAAGGCAGAAAATGCCTGCTCGAAAGATTGTAGCATCTGGGGCTTTGAGAAAGGCTTTAAACAAAAGGTTGAAAGCGAGCCAAATGAAGGAAAGCCAAGCTCCAAATTCTGACTCTAGCTCTGAGTTTGAATCCTATCAATCAGCGAATGAAAGGGAAGGACATGGGTCTTCTAACTCTAAGAAGACTCAAGAATCCCCTACTGAGGTAAGTTCATCTGTGATTTAAAACTTAGAGACTAGGTTTGTTTTGGTTGGACCAATTAGGGATGTTGAATTTCCTGAGAAACGTAGGAGTGAAGGTTAAAAGATTTGTGAAAAAGAAAAAGAGAGAGAGGGTGCATGTGGTGAAGAAAGGGGAATTGGGAATACTGTAGTACCTGCTATTTGTAGGGTTGAACATGAAAGGATAGAAGCGAGTGGCCTGAAGTCTGGGGGAAGTGGTTCTGAGGAAGCTGCTGAGGGGTTGGTTCATCTAAGAAAATAGAGAGATGAACCTATTTCATCTACTGAAGAGACCTTTGTTGATCTACTAAAAAAGGTTGAGCCAAGCTGTGACCTAATGAAACGCAGAATTCCCACAGCAAAAGCCCCAAATGTTCCCAAGCCTTCCAAGAAAAGAAAGGCTTCATCCCCAACACCTACTGGCTCTTCAGCGCCTAGGGGTAGAGCCACAAGAAGCAGGGTAGAAGAGAGTGAAGTTGATCTACAAAAATCCTTAGAAAAAAGTAAGAAAAAGAAAATAGAGAAGGGAAAGGGAAAGATTTCAGAATCCTTAGAAGTTGTTGAGGAAGAAGAGATGGAACTTGTCCATCAAGAAAGGGGTACAACAGTGAAGGTTCCTACCCCTAAACCCAAAAAGTCCAAGACTTTCTCCAAGAAGTTTTCCTCTGTGTCTAAACCTGTTGAACCTTCACTGGCCAAGAGGACAAGATCTGCAGTGAAAAACAAATAAGCAAAAATTTCTGATGACGAAGAATGGAGTGGAGAAGAATAAGAAAATGAATCTGAAAAGGAGCAGGACAGGTTTTCCATGTTTGGCAGAAGGAAAATTTTAAAAGGAAGACTGTTGAAAGACCTGGTGCAACGAGAAATGATTAGGTTTTTAGATGACTTAGTAGCTCAGGGGTAGAAGGAAATGGTCCTTCAGATGGATGGTAGGATTGCCAGGAATGAGCCGATTGAATTTATGGAAAATGTTGTGGTCATGGATTGCATAGTTAGAAGCCTAGTGAAAGGAGTTCAAGTGCAGTTTGATCTACAGAAACTAGGAGAGATTCTGGACATACCCTCTGAAGGGTTTGATGACTGTACAAGGCAAAGGTGTCCTTGGATAGACTCCCTCCCTACTGCCCTTGAAATCAACAAAAGGTTTTGTGATTCAGCAGAAGTGGATGAAGCTCGAGCTGTGCAGATGAGTGAAATGAGGCCTGAGCACAAGGTTGTGTTTAAATTTGTCAACAAGTGCTTATTGCCCAGACAGGAGATAAGGCACACTGCTAACTACATGGATCCGGTCCTTGTGGAGTTCCTTGAGAGAGGAAAACAAATCAATTGTCCTGCTTTCATAGTCAAGCTGCGAGACATGGTCATAAATAGCTCTAAGGCTCATGCTACTCCATATGGCTTCATACTAACCACAGTTCTAGACAGGCTGAATGTGCCTCTGAAGAAATGGTAAATGGCCTGAAGCAAGGAACACTTTAGCATCAATACTCTACTTGCCTATGACTATCCAGTCAATGCCATCCCAAATGAACCTGGTTTATCCCAGAGGACACCCATCAACAGCAAGGTTAGGAGTCTGGTTCAAGAATATGTAGCCAAGGATGTTGAAATTTAAAGGCTCAAGGCACGTGTGGTTGAAGTGGAAGCTGAGGGGGATGGTCTCAGATCTGATCTTGCCAAAGAAAAGGATAAGAATGATGGAATTCTTCAGAACATGTTGAATCTTCTCCAAACCCAATCCCAACCATCTAGTTCCTCCATGCCTTAGGACTCCTAGATCATGTCTCCTGCACTTGTTTAGTACTCCCAATGACCTGGATTAGGGATTTTTTAATCATGATTTGAATGCTTTTCTTTATTTTATTTTATTTTTGGATTGTTGGTGGCAACATATCTCTATTAATGACAACTACTGTTTTCTCTTGTTCAATGATTATTCTGACCTTAATAGTTTAAATATGTTTGTTTGATTACTGATGATTGCACACTGATTGCACTTGCAGTTTCCCCAGTGGCCATGAGTACTTATTAAAATCTGGGATTCACATTTTGTATGCAACTTTTCAATGATTCCAAAAGGGGGAAGAGATATTGTGCTTTACACATTATGAGATGTTTATAACCTAAGCCCTTGATGATAACTGAATTTTCTAAGTTTACTGTTGATGGTTAAGCTAAGTTCTTACAGGTTCCAAATCAATAAAAAGCACAGACTTTGTCATTATCAAAAAGGGGAATTTGTTGGCCCAAGAACAGGTGATGTTTTGAAGAATGACAAAAGAACTCAGCCATGGAACAGGTCCATCTTGTGAAGCACGGTCATGATCAACTTATACATGTGAGATGCACGTGAAGGAGATAAGTCATAATGATAAAGTAGCAATATCTCCTGATCTGATCGAAAAGGTTTCATGTTAGATAAAGAGAGAAAGTCTCCTTATATGAAGAGAACACAATCCAAGATAAAGATAGTGTTAGAGTTTGATATCGTCAAGAACTCTTCTACGATAGAAAAGAAGCAACTGAGTACAAATCAAACTCTTATTACTAACCTATTAAATAACAGTGATTGTTCTCTCTTACAGGTATTGCACATACGCAAAAGTTAAACTAAATTGAGAGCAAAACTGCAGGGCGATTTTTCAAGCAATTTATGTGAGATTTGAATGTACACTCCTGAAGCTACTTGAACGAGATAGAAGAATAAGTTACATTGTGTCCTTTTATTATAGTTCAATTGTAGTAGGTGGTTTAAAGTTGTACCTTTTACCTTTCATAGAAGAAATTGTATTAGGTACTTAGAGTTTTCAAATTATAGCTAACTTGAAGTTGTCGCAACAGCTGAGGCTGTGTGCCATAATGGGATTAGAGTTAATACTTAGGTTTACAAAGAGTTTTTGTAAATTTTGTTTTGGCTCAGTAATTTTAGTGGAAGTTTGGGAAAATCCTACTGAGTAGTAGGTCGTGGTTTCTTCACCTTTTGAGCCAGGTGTTTTCCACGTAAAAATCTTTGTATTCTTTACTTTCAGTATTTATTATTTCGCAAACAGTAGTAATTTTAATGCCTAGAAGAACCAGGTTCTTTTATAGAATAGTTAAGCAAAAATTGGGTACCACACAAATCACCCCCCCCCCCTTTTGTGTGGCATTGACGCTTAAAACATCACTTCTTTTTGCATGAGACTAAGCCATGGCTCAATTCTTGCATGAGACTAAGCCCTGCCTCCCCATTTTCATAAGGATACGCACTGCCTTCTCATAAGACTAAGTATTGTCTCCATTTGCATAAGTGTTGCTCTATTCTAAACCTTGCATTATCCTCTTCTCTCGGGGCTAGCCCTGCCTCCAAACTCTCCATAAGACTTAGATTTGCCTTGTTATTAACTTTTATATCATGTCTCTTTACTTCATGGGGTTGATGTATAGCCAACTTGTCCAAAGGCATCGTAGTCCAAAGACATCATCCTCATATCCCGAAGATACCATATCATGGACTGAGGATCTCTTAATACTGCACATCATTATTCAAAGGCGTCATAGTTTAGAGGCGCCATTCTCATGGCCCGAGGACATCATTTCATGGCATGCAAATCCCTTATCTCATGATTCATGGCCCGGGACGTCATGGTCTAAGGACATCATCCTCACTGTCCAAAGACAACCTTCATGGTCCAAAGGGAATTTGCATCATGTATAAATTATCACATTAATCTATATACTTGCATACGTCATGTTTTATGTTTTGTAGGTAATCGAGGAAGTAACCGTTCTTCAAACAGGAGTAACCTTCGCTCCGGTTTCCACTCATACCATCTATACCCTTCCATTATTTCAAATGTAGTCGACTCCCATCAATTACCCGCCTTTACTCTATGACCGTTATACCCTGTGTTACATACGTTATGCTTCAAGTTCACACCTATAACTCTGCATAAATCCATCTGATACCATCCTTCCTACAAGAACCCTTTCTGAAACATATGCTTATTCCTATAACAATTCCATCGGTTTCATTCATCGTTGGGTCCAAAACTACACACGGCCTGATTCATGTATAACCAGGATATGTAGGCAACTCAGAGAACCAGGGTGCGGCCCACATTTTTCAAAAACACCACATTCGGTCAAAATCAATCATCATTTCTTTACCCGACAACTCTTTTATCATTCCCTTGCAAAGAGGGGCAGCTGTAGATACCCAATTTTTCTCTCATATTTTTTAAAAGACATATATACTTCCAAACTAGTGCATATGCATCATCACTTGGTTTTAAGACATATACAAGTATTTTTCATAATTTTCTATAACATAAAGGAGTTTTAAATCAATTTATTCCTATATTTTACAATATAAATATTTATTAAATGCATCTCAACTAATTTTATAATAATATATTGTATAAATTTTCATCATTTTTATCGTTATCAAGATTTCAATATTTTATATATATTTGTTTTTAGCATCCTTAGGTTAAATTGCATATTTTGCAATAATAGCCCATAGATATGCATAATTATATTATTTACATAAAAATGACTTTTTATATTTTTATAATATTAAGTAATTTTTTTAAATCATTTTTCATGCACAAAGGACATTTTTACTATTTTTTAATTATTTTTATAAATTATTTATTGAATTAATTGGGTATTTAAAATGCAGCCATTTTTCCTAATTAATTTTGGGACTTAGCCCAATTATATACACCAGTCCAATACCCAATACCCAAATACCCATTAACCCAATCCTTGTACCCACTTAAAAACCCCTACCCAACCCCCTTTTAAATCATAGCCGTTGATCTTTGAAGATCAACGGCTCAAACACCTCCACCCCTTTTTAATTAACCCATCCGCCCCTAACCCTAATTATTTTATACCCCCCTCCACCCCTAAACGCTCTCATCTCCCTCCTTGTCAAACCCTAAAGCCTCTGTCTCGCCTAAACACCCCAAGATTCCCTATTCTAATGGGATTCTCCCATTACTCCCTTACCATTCTAGGGTTCTTCCCTTATTTCGTACTTGATTCTGGAATAACTTAGGTACCTGCCTAAATATGGAAAGTACCCCGATCTAAATCCGTATTTACCCTTTAAATCTGGACAATTTCAAGTCCAAGCACGTTACTTGTAATGATTCTCTCATATCTCTCTTGATTCGCTAAGTCCTAAAGGTTAAGGTTTCAGATCCTCTCTAATTTGAACCGAATATGTTCATACTCTGTCTTTTAAATATTTCATCGTCTATATTTGCTTTATTATTTATATATCTATTGATTTTTACTGATTCTACGATTTACTTATGTGATGACCCAAAAGGTAATCACTTGTTTTGAAAATAGATTATGTGTTCTGAGGCCTTAAAACCTCCTTTTGTCTTACCTCAATTTGTGTACACAGTCCGGGCGTGTATCCGAAAAGCCATTATGTAAAAATATGTGAAAAATAATAAATTTTGCTTTTAAAATAAATTTAAGTTGACTTTGGTCAATATTTTGGGTAAACGGATCTGGACCTATGATTCGGTGGTCTCGAAGGATCTGTGGAAAAATATGGGACTTGGACGTAAGCCCGGAATTGAAATCCGAGGTTCCAAGCCCGAGAAATGAATTTTTGAAGACAATTGTTTAACTAAAACTTTAAGAGTTTTGATAAATTTGAATTTATTTTAAATTGAAGGTATCGGGACCGTATCTAGGTTCTGGAGCTCGGTACAGGTCTTATATGGTGTTTAGGTTGAGCCTGTAAAATTTGGTAAGAAACGGATTTCATATAACGTGAATCAGACTCTCGGTTGTGAAATTTGAAACTTAAGTGTTCTTGAGATTTTTCTTTGATTTTGATGCTAAATTCATTGTTAAAGATGTTAATTTGGCGATTCAATCGCATGAGTAAGCCTATATGATATTTTTGAGTTAGTATGCATGTTTGGTTTGGAGCCCCGAGGGCTCGGGTCAGTTTTGTATAGTTTTCGGGATATTTTTACACTTAGAAGAGTTGTAGGTTTTCTGTTTCTAGTATGCTGAAGTTTTGTTCTTCGCGTTCGTGGAAGGACTCTCGTGAACGCGAAGGGTAAGTCAGGCTGAAGGAAAATTCCTTCTATGCGAACGCGAGAACCAGGTCGCGAACACGAAGCCTTGGGGGTGCTACCCATCGCGAACGCGGACCTGCTATCACGAACGCGAAGGCCTTTTGGCCGGGACTGGGGGAAAGGGATATTTGTTCTATGCGAACGCGACCACTGGTACTCGAATGTGAAGGCCTGTCCACTGACTTAAAGACAGTAGAAAAAAGGGGATTTAGTCCATAACGTCATATTTTCAGAACTAGAGAGCATTGAGGCGATTTTCAAGGAACAAGTTCTTCCCCAAAGCATTGGTATATGATTCTAAACCTTTTTCTTTCGATTTCCCATTGCATTTCATCAATCTTCATCCAAATATCTAGGGTTTTTATGGTAGAAATAGGAATTTGGGTAGAGTTAGGGCTTTTTGATTAAATGAGATTTAGACCTCATTTTGAGGTCGAATTTCAAAACTAATTACATATTTGGGCTCGTGGGTGAATGGGTGATCAGGTTTTTGTCTGAACCTCGAGTTTCGCTCAAGCGGGCCCGAGGTCGATTTTTGACCTTTTTTGGGGAAAATGGTAGAAAACCTATAATTAAGCATTGGTATGAATTCTTTAGAATTTATTGATATTGTTAAGTTAAGTTGGACTAGATACAAGTAATTTGGAGGCGAATTCTAAAAGAAAAGCGGTGTATGAGTCTTGAGTTGGCCGTGGAAGTATTAGGCAAGTGTTTGGTCCAACCTTAGCTTGAGGGATTAGGAGTTGTGTCTTATTTGCTATGGGTTAATTGTTGAGTACGACGTATAGGCATGGTGATGAGTAGTTATATGTCAAACATGCTCGTAAGTATTATACTATGATTGATGTGACTTCATTTCGTATTGTTCTAGCCTCGTCACTACTTCACCGAGGTTAGGCTTGACACTTAACAGCACATGGGGTCGTCTGTGCTAATACTACACTTTACATTGTGTGCAGATACTGGTACTGGAGCGTTTGGACCACATTGAGGTTGCTACCTTCAGTCCATCGGTGGAGACCCGAGGTAGTCCTGTAGACGTCTGAGGGCCTTGGTGTCCCCTTCTATCATTTTCTTTCTGCTTTTACTTATTCAGAGAAAGATTTGTGTATATCTATTAAGAATTTATTTGTAGTATTCATAGATGGTCCGTGACATTGTGACACCAAATTTTTGCGTAGAGTTGAATTTAGATTTTCGCAGTTTGTATTAAGTTAAATTATCATATTTCATCTTCTGCATTGCTTTTGATATTAGTATTTCCGCTGTCTTGATATGTTGCTTTGAAATTATAAGTAATTAAAAACATAAATAGGGTAATTAAATCGAATTAGTTGTCTTGCCTAGATTTCACTAGTAGGCACCATCACGACTCCCGATGGTGGAAAATTCAGGTCGTGACAAGCTAGTATCAGAGCTCTAGGTTGCTTAGGTCTCACAATTCACTAACAAACTTAGTAGAGACTGAGGGATCAGTACGGAGATGTTTGTATTTATCCCCCAAAGGCTATAGAGTTAGGAAAAACTTCACATCTATTCTTTCATATCGTGCGACTTGATTTCTGAATGCTAATTAAACTTACACCCTGTTCTTTCGAAGATGGTGAGGACACGTACCGTTTCATCAGCTGACCAGCAACCTGAGCCCCCAGTAGCAGCTCGTACGAGGAGCAGAGGCCGAGGCCGTGGTAGGGCCAGAGGTAGAGGCAGAGCTCGAGGAGCAGCACCAGTGGCGGAGCCTGAGGTTGAGTTTGACAATGAGGTTCCAGCCCAGACAGTTCCAGCAGGACCAACTTAGGTCCCAGAGGGGTTCATCTCCACCCCGGTACTTCAGGATGCTTTGGTCCGTCTAGTGGGCCTTATGGAGAGTATAGTCATAGGCAGGCTTGCTTCATGTATTATTAGACGTCTCTCAGGCTAGAGAAGGAGCCCGGACTCATGCTACTTGCACTCCAGATCAAAGGGATCCCCAGTTTCAAACTCCAGCAACTCAGCTAATTGGGTTAGTTCAGCCGGATATTGTGGCACAGACCGGTGAGAGGCCAACTATGTCTACTGATGCCTTGTGGATGTTGGACAGGTTCACCAAGCTCTTCACTACACTTTTGGTGGTATATCTTCTGAGGATTCCAATGATTATTTTGATAGTTTTCATGAGATTCTTAGGAACACGGGCATAGTGGAGACCAATGGGGTTGATTTTGCTGCTTTTCGTGTGTCTGGATCCGCCAAGATTTGGTGGAGAGATTATTATTTGGCTAGACTAGCTGGGTCACCAGCTTTGACTTGGGATCAGTTCTCTCAGCTATTTCTAGAGAAGTTTCTTCCTGTCACTCAAAGGGAGAACTATCGAGGGCAGTTTGAGCATCTAGTAAGGTTCTATGACTGTCACATAGTACGAGACCAGATTTATTAACTTGGCCCATCATGCTCTTCTTATACTTCCCACAGAGAGAGAGAGAGAGTGTGTGTGTGTGTGTGTATGTGTGAGGAGGTTCATTGAGGGGCTCGTCCAGCCTTTTCGATTGCAGATGGCTAAGGAGACTTGGAGAGAGTTTTCTTTTCAGGATGCGGCCAATATGGCCATAAGAGTTGAGATGGTTCTATCACAAGGGAGTGGTCAAGGGTCTGACAAGAGGCCTCATCATTCGGGCAGGTTCAGTGGTGCCTCATCTGGAGGAAGGGATTATTTTGGTAGGGGCCATCCTTCCAAGCCGTTTCATTCAGCATTTCAGGCTTCTCACGATGCACCAGGTGGTCGTGGATCTCATATGCAGTACTCTGATTAGTTGCCCTACAGTGCACCACCTGCTCCTACCAGTGCACCTCCCCGCCAGTGTTTTCAGGGTGATCATCCAGGCCGTTAGGGTGAGTAGTCTCAGCACTCGAGGGTTTGTTATACTTGTGGCGATACGAGGCATATTGCTATATTTTTCCCTCGAGCACCGATCAGCTCTCAGCATAAGGGTTCACATGCTATGATTCAGGCACCGAGTGTTCCACTACCCGCTCAGCCAGCTAGAGGTCGGGGTAGAGGTGCAAGAGGTAGAGGTAAAGGTATTAGAGATGGAGGTCAGGACACTAGAGGTGGAGGCTAGCTAGCAGGAGGTCGTCCCAGATATGTAGTTCAGAGTGGTGGGGGCCTGCCTCGATGTTATGCTCTTCCAGCCAGGCCTGAGGCTGAGGCCTCCGATGTAGTTATCACAGGTACTGTTCTGGTTTGCAATAGGGATGCTTCAGTGCTATTTGATACAGGGTCTATATACTCATATGTGTCATCTTATTTTGCACCGTATTTAATCATTCCTAGTGATTCTTTGAGTGCTCTTGTATATGTGTATACACAGGTGGGTCATTATATTGTGGTAAATCGTGTTCATCATTCTTGTATGGTGTGATTGGGGGTCTTGAGACTCGAGTAGACTTGTTACTTTTGGATATGGTTGATTTTGATGTCATATTAGGGATGGACTAGTTATTACCTTACCACGCTATCTTGGTCTGTCATGCCAAGACTGTGACCTTAGACTTGCCGGGGTTGCCTCATTTAGAGTGGAGATAGACTCTTGGTCATTCCACCCATAGGGTTATCTCATATATGAAGGCTCGACATATGGTTGATCAGGGATGTTTGGCCAATTTGGCATATGTCCGTGATTCGAGTGCCGAGGTTCCTTCTATGGATTTTTGCCTTTTGTTCGTGAGTTTCCTGAGGTATTTCCTTCAGACCTATTGGGTATGCCACCCGACAGGGATATTGACTTTTGCATTGATTTGGCTTTGGGCACTTAGCCCATTTCTATTCCACCATATTGTATGGCCCCGCCAGAGTTGAAATAATTGAAGGAGCAGCTGCAAGAGTTACTTGATAAGGGCTTTACTAGACCTAATATTTCACCCTGGGGTGCGGCGGTGTTATTTATAAAGATAAAGGATGGGTCGATGAGGATGTATATAGATTATCGACAGCTGAACAAGGTTACAATCAACAATAAGCATCAATTGCCAAGGATTGATGATTTGTTCGACCAGCTTCAGGGTGCCAAAGTGTTTTCGAAGAATGATTTGAGATCTGGCTACCATAAGTTCAGGATTAGGGAATCCAATGTCCCTAAGACAGCTTTTCGCACTCGGTACGGGCATTATGAGTTCTTGGTGATGTCATTCATGTTGACAAACGCCCCAGCAGCATTCATGGATCTGATGAACCGAGTGTTCAAGCCTTAGTTGGATTCGTTCATGATATTCTTCATTGATGATATTTTGATTTATTCCCGCAACAGGGAGGAGTACAAGTAGCATCTTAGAGTGGTTCTTCAGACTTTGAGGGATAATGAGTTGTGTCGTGCCCCCTTTTTTCTCGCAAAATCGGGTTCAGGACATTTGGGTGTAGGACAACTCGTTCCCTTTTGGGAATTGGGTTTAATAGAATTGAAGAATCGCCACCTAATGATTTAAGTGCATTAGTACACTAAGAAGGATTTTGTTTGGATAATCAGAGATTGGGTAAGGGGATGAAATTATTCCAAGGGGAAGGTGTGAGGCACCTTTTAGAATCCACTAGTGTCGTTCCCGACCAAGCTATTGTTGTGACTTAAGGTACAACTAACAATTAGTCAAGTATGATTTCCAAATAAGAGGGGATTTTCACATGAAAGTTAGAAATAAACAAAGTCGGAAAGCGTTAAAGAGAGTTGATTTAGAATAAGCGTTTAAAATTTTTTTAAAAGAAACAAAGAGAAAAAGGGAAGGGGGTCCTAGGTTTATTAATAATATGGATCACCCCACACAACACCCGGTAATCACTCTTACGCGTGGTCATCATATCCATATCTACCCTTTTCCATCCCGTTAAGGTATTAAAGCGTGGAATGGTCTCATTTACCTATTGTAAGCTATTACCCGCCCCAATCCTATCAATCTTGGAGGTACTTGGGACTATCAATCCTTAAGAGAGGAAATTTTAGGTTGCTTTATGGTTTAAAAAGGTAAAAAAATACTAGGGCGACAAACAAAACACATATAGCAAGTTTGGCAGGAAGCATATAAACAAATAACAAGGCTCAGATAGATCTCCTTTAAGCAAATAAAAAGCAAGTAGTTAGCATGACTTGCATGTACTGTTTAGGCTCTGGTTAAAACTTAAAAGTTGAAGCAGACTGAGTTATTACATATTTTAGATAAGAAACCCGAATCATGCCTGCTTGCTGGTTGTAGTTAATAAAATCAGATTCAGTTTATAAGTTTATCCTAAGGCTTGCCTAAGTGTTAGGCGAAACCTATAGGCATGATATCTATTGATTTCAGAAACAAAGCTGATTGCGGATTGATTTAGGAAAGAAAGTTGCCAGTTTAAAGCGAGTTTTGGTAGAATAGCACAAGTTCTGCAATTTGTAATGCGTTACTACTGATAGTTTTGAACTTACCAATGAGTGAGGTGATTCAGATTTGATTAGAACCCTTAAAAGCATGCTTTCTATGTGTTTGCCAACCTAAAACATTGTTATAGACATAGAAGAGTACAGAAATTCTACAACATAATATCTAAGCATTGCGTGATATCTTATTACATTTTTTGGTTATTAGGACCTATAGACAAGTTTTCCGAGTGAAAAGCAGGTATGCAAGAGTCAGAAAGGACCTATAGGCATATTTTCTACATGCGTGTGCAGAAGCTATAGACATAATATCTACATGAAAGTGCAGGATCCCTATAGCCATGGCATCTAAATGAGAATGTTGAAGTTCTTATAGACATGGCAACTAAATGAGAATGCAGAAATTCTTATAGACATGGTAACTAAATGAGAATGCTGAAGTTCTTATAGACATGATAACTAAATGAAAAATTCAAAAATCTTATAGGCATGGTAACTATATGAAAAATGCAGAAATCTTATAGGCATGGTAACTATATAAGAAAATAGTGAAATTAGAGATTCCTATAGGCAAGTTATCTACCCTTTTACATGCATGGTTACCCCTCCCTTTTCACTAACCATCCCCAAAAGTTTATTACAAAGTTATGACAGCCCAAAATAAATGTACGAAAGGAAAAAATACATCAGAAATTAAAAGTACAAAAAACGGGAGCCTAATTCAGGCTCCTTGTCTGAAATATGAGATGAACCAACTCCAAGAGATCATGATCCAAAGTCCTTCTCTCATTTGGATGTGTCTAAGTTCCCTAAAAGCCTCATATAGACTCCGGGTAGTGTTCACAACCAAATGTGTTACAGGATTAAGACATAGTGCAGTGAGGAAGGACCAGCCCTCAAGTGTCCAAGTTAAGATGGAACTCAAGGTCCCAAGGCAAAGCTCACAAGAGGGGGGCAGAACTTAGGAACTACGAGAGAGAGTGCAAATGCAGAATTCTGAAAGGGAAAAAGGGGAAGGGAAACAGTGCACATAGGGATATAGGGAATGGGAGTTTGCAAGATCACAAAAACAAGAGCAGGCTAATGGGCATACTCAACAATGGGATATGTTGGCACACCCTCCAGCTTGTTTAGAGGTTAAGACCCCATTGGTTAAAAACTCAGTTCATGGACAATAACTCATATTTCCATGCCCTAAGTCACCACTCACAAACACATAGGGGTAATGGGATAGGGAGCAAAGGTTCACAATAGAAATAGGTAGTAGACCATAGGCATACTAAGCTGAATGTCGAATTCTACAGTAAACAACAAAGTAGACATGGATACAAAGACTATAAGTAAACACATTGGGGTGATGCTGAAACTTAAATTAGGACATACCAATTTCAAAGAAACAAGTGGAAAAAGTAGTAGTCTTGTAAAATCCAAAGTGCAAACAGGGAGACGAAATACTATGAGTGTGAGTTCAAAAGAGATTGTGAAATTGTGAAGTGTGAAGTGTTTTTTTGTGAAAAAAGGGCGTGCCTTTTATTATGCAGAAAGGAGGCAGAAATAAGGTAAGAAAATAATTTGAAAACTGATTGTCAATCAATTACACCGGGCTTCCCTTAATTAAAGGATTCAGATTCAAACGGGTAAAACCATTTAAGGAAAGGAATTGAATAAACCCTTTGAGTAAAGCATGCAATTGAGGAAAAATACATAAAGGTTATTTAAGGAAAGTGTTTTTGAAATATACGGTTGTACAATTTAAGGAAAGAAAATCAATTAACAGCCAAGAAATCAGAGGATAGAGATTTGTTATGAATGAACCAAGTCAGAAAGATGGAAAAAGTTTTAACTTAAGGGAAATCAGCAAACAATCAATTAGACCTATTTAGAAGGAATTTCAAATTTATCACAAGTTTAAAGCCTTTTTAAAAGAAATATTCATCATATATAGAGAGCATACAGACATGTTAAATATGAAAGAAAATTGTTATGCCATTGTAAAATCAGTAGAAAATCCAGTAATAGATTTTAGAAAAAGGTCGGGGTCATATGAAAATAAAGAAGTCCAAAGTCAATTCAAAGACTCGAAGTTAGTCTGAAAGAGCCAGCGGTTCTAAAAATAAAACCCTAGTTCTAGTAAACCATAAAGCAAAGATGAGAGGGCAGGCAATTGAATCGAAATCATGTTTAGAAGTTTCAGAAAAGAACATGCCTCTTCAGTAACATAACTCATGAGAAAACATGATAGCCAAGTAACATGCAATCACAGTAGAAGGATTCAAAGAATCATAATGGCTAATACTGATAAGAACAATAGAAGAAGCATGCTTAAGAGGATCTTTCATGAGAAATCCAAACAAGATCGAGCAGAAGAAAAATAGTAAAACCTTAAGAACACAGTAGAAAAATATAATAGGCGAAACATAGCAGAACACAGTAGAAGAAAATACGAGAACATAGTATGGAAAACATGGTACAAGAACATACAAGCATGGAGCATATAAAACATAGTAAAAAGAACATACAAGAACGGAGTATAGAAACTCCGTAGAAGAGCATACAAGAACAAAACACATACAAGAACGTGGTAGATAAAAACACAGGAGCACAATAGAGGCAAATACACACAAATGACAAAGAAAATCTTAAAAATAAACATTTTTAGAAAATGCTAGATCGGAAAATAAAGGTTTTTTGAAAGAAGAGTTAGCGAAGTCATTTGAAAACTCAAAGAGAGCACAGATACCCTACAAATTTGAAGAAATTGAAGAAAACCTCGAGGAGTTAGGGTTTCAGAAGAACCCTAGAAATGAGAAAGGCTTTGAAAGGTCATCGATCTGAGTCGCAGAGGTTAGAACCAGGCTCAAACAACTATAGTACACTGGAGCAAGGCCAGCGATGATCAGAGAACCTTGAATCGATAGAGGTCTGGGTGAAAACCTTCAAAGTCAAGCCTCGAATCTTCAGGTATCAAGAACATAGGAGCAATAGGAGGTGAGTACAGGACTCTCAAAACCTGAGAAGCCATAGATTCTGGTGGGTTTCACGATGGAAGTTGTAGGAGACAATTAGGGTTCAGAGAAGGTTTGAGAGAGTTTGAGAGATGGGGGTTTCAGAGGCGGCGGGTGAATGAAAATGGTTTTAGGGTTCGGGTGTTGGTGGATTCAAAAGGAAAGGTGGAATCATGGCCATTGATCATTTTGATCAACGGCCTGGATCAAAAGGGGAGCCGGGCAAGTCAAATGAATGGGTCAGGGGTCGAGTAATTTGAAATAGGGCCGGGTAATTTTAAATTGCAATTGGGTTTAATTGGGAGGGTTGATTTGGGCTAAAATTGAAATGTAATAGGGCTAGTATTTAAATAGCCACTTTTCACCTTTTTTCTTTTATAAAAAATAGTAAAATAATTTTTGAAAACAAAATAAAGGTACTAAACTAATACATAATACATAAATATTAAATTAAAAATACCAGAATCAATTTTATAATTATAAACACAATTAAATCTTACAATAGGCTAAAATTAAAATTATATACAATTTAGCTTTAAAAATACTAAATAAATTTATAAAAATTATCTTAGTTGTATATTGGCATAAATATGAGAATAAAATTAGTTAATCACCAAAATAATAATTTGAGGAATAATTATTGGTTTTTATACTGCTAAAATAGGGCAATAAATTAATTTAAAAAATTAAGAAAAATATTAAAATATTTGGACATAATTATATATGCATACATATGCTATTTTAAAAGTATTTAGCATATAAAAATGTACAGAGAAAAAATTAGGTATCAACAAGTTGTATGCCAAGTATTCGAAGTGTGAGTTTCTTGGGTCATGTTATATCGACAGAGGTTATTCAAGTGGACACAAAAAAGATTAAGGGAGTCAAGGACTCATCTAGACCCGCATCAGCTATAGAGATCCGGAGCTTCCTGGGTTTGGCGGGTTACTACCGTCGATTTGTGGAGGGGTTTTCATCCATAGCATCCTCTATGACCAGGTTGACCCAGAAAGGGTCCCAGTTCAAATGGCCAAACGAGTGTGAGGCGAGCTTTCATAATCTCAATTCAGCTTTGACTACGGCACCGTTATTGCTTTTGCCCACACGTTCAGGGCCCTACACAGTGTACTGTGATGCATCTCGCATCGGACTTGGTGCGGTGTTAATGCAGGATGGCATGGTTATTGCTTATCTTTCGCAACAGTTGAAGATTCATGAGAATAACTATCCAGTCTATGGTTTGGAATTAGCAGCCATTATTCACGCGCTGAAGATTTGAAGGCACTATTTATATGGCGTGTCATTTGAGGTGTTCACGGATCACAAGAGTCTGCAGTATTTGTTCAAGCAAAAGGAGCTAAATTTGTGGTAGAGAAGGTGGTTGGAGCTATTAAAGGACTATGATATCACTATCGTATATCATCCGGGGAAGGCCAATATAATGGTCGATGCTTTGAGTAGAAAGTCAGTCAGTATGGGTAGTCTTTCATATACTCCGGTTTGTGAGAGACCACTTTGCTTTGGATGTTCAGGCTTTGGCCAATCAGTTCATGAGATTGGATATTTTTAAGCCTAGCCATGTGTTAGCTTGTAAAGTCGCTCGTTCTTTATTATTTGAGCGTATCTAAGATAGATATTATGATGATCCTCATCTTCTTGTTCTTATAGACACGGTGCAGCACGGTGGTACCAAGCAGGTTACAGTTGGAGATGATGGACTTTTGAGGATGTAGGGTCGTATTTGCGTGCCTAATGTGGATGGGCTTCATGAGTTATTTCTAGAGGAGGCCTATAGTTCCTGGTATTTTATTTATCTGGGCACTGCTAAGGTGTATCAGGACTTGCGGCAACATTATTGGTGGAGGAGGATGAAGAAGTATATTGTTGTGTAAGTGGCTCGGCGTTTGAACTGTCAGCAGGTAAAGTACGAGCATTAGAGACCTGGTGGTTTGTTTCAGAGGATTGAACTTCCCGAGTGCAAGTGGGAGCGTATCACTATGGACTTTGTTGTTGGACTCCCACAGACTCAGAGAAAGTTCGATGCAGTGTGGGTTATTGTTTATAGGCTGACCAAGTCAGCACATTTCATTCATGTGGAAGTCTCATATTCTTTTGAGAGGTTAGTTGAGATCTATATCTGGGAGATTGTTTGTCTTCATGGTGTGCCCGTGTCTATCATTTCTTACTGAGGTACGCAGTTTACCTCGCATTTCTGGAGGACAGTTTAGCGTGAGTTGGGCATACAGGTTGAGTTGATCACAGCGTTTCATCCTCAGACGGATGGACAGTCCGAGCATACTATTTAGATTTTGGAAGATATGCTCCGAGCTTGTGCTATTGCCTTTGGAGGCTCGTGGGATCAGTTTTTGCCTTTAGCGGAGTTCGCCTACAATAACAGTTACCAGTTGAGCATCCAGATGGCTCCTTATGAGGCTTTATATGGTAGGCGGTGTCGGTCACCGGTTAGGTGGTTCGAGCTGGGAGAGGCTCGGTTGTTGGGTACGGACCTACTGTAGGATGCCTTGGACAAGGTGAAGATCATTCAGGATAGGCTTCATACGGCCCAGTCTAGGCAAAAGAGCTATGCCGATCACAAAGTTCGTGATATGGCATTCATGGTTGGAGAGCGGGTATTACTTCGAGTGTCGCTTATGAAGGGCGTAATGAGATTTGGGAAGAAAGGTATGCTGAGACCTAGATTCATTGGTCCTTTTGAGATTCTTGATCGAGTGGGAGAGGTGGCTTATAGACTTGCATTGCCACCAAGCTTATCAGCCGTGTATCCATTATTTCATGTGTCCATGCTTCAGAAGTATCACGGCAATTCATCCCACGTGTTAGACTTCAACAGTATCCAGTTGGACATGGACTTGTCCTATGAGGATGAGCCAGTAGCTATTCTAGACCGGCATGTTCGTTAGTAGAGATCGAATATTTTCCTCTCTGTTCGTGTTCAGTGGAGAGGTCAGTCTGTTAAGATAGAGAACTGGGAGTCCGAGTCCGATATGCGGAGTCGAAAATCCCCATCTTTTCTCTGACTCCGATACTTTTCTTATGTCCGTTTGAGGACGAACGATTGTTTTAGAGGTGGACAATGTGATGACCCAAAAGGTCATCACTTGTTTTGAAAATAAATTCTGTCTTCTGAGGCCTTAAAACCTCCTTTTGTCTTACCTAGATTTGTGTGCGAAGTCCAGGCGTGTATCCGAAAAACCATTATGTGAAAATCTGTAAAAAAAATAAATAATAAATTTTACTTTTAAAATAAATTTAAGTTTACTTCGGTCAATATTTTGGATAAACGGATCCGGACCCGTGATCCGGCGGTCCTAGAGGATCCATAGAAAAATATGGGACTTGGGCGTATGGCCGGGATTAAATTCTGATGTCCCAAGCCCGAGAAATGAATTTTTTAAGAAAATTGTTTAACTGAAATTTTAAGAGTTTTTGGAAATTTGAATGTATTTGAAATTGATGGTATCGGGCCCGTATCTTGGTTCCAAAGTCCGATACAGATCTTATATGGTGTTTAGGTTGAGCCTGTAAAATTTGGTAAGAAACAGATTTTATATGACGTGAATCAGACTCTCGGTTGTGAAATTTGAAACTTCAGTGTTCTTGAGATTTTTCTTTGATTTTGATGCTAAATTCATTGTTAAAGATGTTAATCTGGAGATTCGATCGCATGAGTACGTTCATATGATGGTTTTGAGTTAGTATGGATGTTTGGCTTGGAGCCCCGAGGGCTCACGTCAGTTTTGTATAGGTTTCGGGATGTTTTTACACTTATAAAAGTTGCAGGTTTTCTGTTTCTGGTATGCTGAAGTTTGGTTCTTCGCGTTCAAGTCAGGCTGAAGGAAAATTACTTCTACGCGAACGCGAGAACCAGGTCGCGAACATGAAGCCTTGGGGGTGCTACCCTTCGCGAACGCCGACCTGCTATCGCGAACGCAAAGGCCTTTCGGCCGGGACTGGGGGAAAGGGATCTTTGTTCGAAGCGAACGCGGCCACTGGCACGCGAACGCGAAGGACTGTCCAGTGAATTAAAAACAGTAGAAAAATCGCGATTTAGTCTATAACTTCATATTTTCAAAACTAGAGAGCATTGAGGCGATTTTCAAGGAACAAGTTCTTCCCCAAAGCATTGGTATATGATTCTAAACCTTTTTCTTTCGATTTCCCATTGCATTTCATCAATCTTCATAAAAAAAATCTAGGGTTTTTATGGTAAAAATTAGGAATTTGGTATTATACCCCGTACTTTAATATTAGGATAAGTCATTGTAATTCATATGACCTTGAAGATTTATGATCTTTTGTTTTTCCAAAAATTTAGTTGTTAGTGATGGAATAGATTATTATTAATTAAATAGTCCATAGGATATTAAGTTTCTAAGCTTTGGCACTATGCGCATTGAACTTTTCATTGAGAGCAATCTGATCTGTTTGTCTTTACTTAAAGAGTAAAGAAACCATTTCCTAGCTTCACAAATCTAAAATGAAAGACCGCACATGATTAACTCGCGCGAAGCACAATGACCTCTTGGGATATGAAGGCTTATATAATTGAGAAAGTAAATTAGCACTACCTTGTGGATGATATACAAGAAGTAAATATAGAGGATTTGTGATTATAAGACCCCGTAATTTTAATAATCTTGATACCACCATCTATATTTGATATGATATTTTGAGTGGTATATTTTTGTAAAAAAATTTGAAAATTATAATTATATAAGTTATTAATATTATTACTTTCGTATATGTTTTATATTATACACATAATATGAGAAAAATTTATGAGATTTTCTTTATTGTAAAGATATGAATTATTATTTTTTCACAAGAAAAGAAGGTTATTTTTTTTACCATTTTAAGAATTAAGCGTACGAAAATTTTATATGGGATTAGGAAAATTATAAGTTGAGAAAATATATGTATTTTTACATGGATATTTTAATAGTGTATGTATTTATTTTATATGATACCACATGACCATGATAGTAAATTATATAAAGTATATTAAGAGTGAATAGTATTTTAAGTAATTTGAGATAATTTTCAATTATGTGAATAATTGGTTAATTACTGATCTTTGTGCAAAACTAGTTAGTTAGTCATCAAATCTTGGATAAATCTTGAGCCCCTCCCACGTGGGAGCCATATAGGATTAAGTAGATGACTAATAAATCTAGTTAGATAGGTGGCAACAATAAAATGAGTCTTGGAAAAGATGTAATGATATAAGGATAATTGGACAAAATGATCGGGGGCCTGGTTAGAGAATGAGGAGGAAACTAAGTAAGAGAACTTAAAGGCAGCTGCACTTGAAAGTAAGTTATACATCAAATTGAGAGGAAAATTGAAAGAGGGGAACTAGAAGGACCACACAATTCTATTTAAATTTATGAGGGAAATAGATTGATAGCTTTGATTCTCATGTTGTTTGGTTCAGATTAGAGCGAAGGTACAGATTTATTTCTTGTTCTCATATTCCTAAAAAAAACGTAGAGTACCAACCATCTGACGAACAGGACATGTTACTTTTCAAAGTTTGATGTCAAATAGAGACAATTACAGTAAATTGTTAGCTTATTGGCTTCTTTAAAAACAATGTTCATGTTACTAGTCGGGGAGATAAAGTAGAAACAAAAAGAGGCTTATATTGAGATTAGACTCTTACACCTAAGTAAGGCTTATATTTTAAATCTCTGTCGTCCATCAAAGTTCTATATTTGTCCCTATTTTAACGGTTGGGACACGTGGCACATTTCGAATACGGAAAAGGACTTGATATATTCCTATACTTTATTTTATTGTTCAACCATATCTCTCGTTATACTTTCCGTTCAAGTTTACCCCTATCGTCCATCAAAGTTCTATATTTGTCCCTATTTTAACGGCCGGGATATGTGGCATATTTTAGGAGAAAGAACCAGTATAAAAACAAAAAAACTACAAACCGCCCTAGAACGGAACCTATGACCCGCATGCTCATTTTTCCTCTCTTAATTTTTTTCCAAACTTCTCTTAAATAAAATTTTTTAATCCGTGTAAGAGATTATCTTAGTCTGACAAAGAGATGAAGTTCCGGCGTCGGCGTGACTTTGTGAATGGTCTTCAGTACTTGGGCATGTATGAAATCCTACTATATTTATTTTAGCCGTAGAAATTACTTCCACAGCTTCATTGAACTATTCGAAATTGGACCCAACCTCCTATGATTGTTTTGAGATCGTTGGAGAAAGAATTCCATCAAGCCCGTCTAAAGTTTCAAATTTTCTGCCACACCTATTTTAATTTTTTCTTAAATCAATGAGATTGAAAGAAAATACATATGCAAGAAATTGTGGGCGACTTCGAGCAGGTTTGTTTTCAAAGGTGAAGTTTCATTCAGTGATAACAAGAGGAAGAAAAAAATGTAAGTGAGTGAGGAGTAAGAAAATAGAAGTAAAGAAAAAAAATGGTGGCAACAAGCAAAGAGATGACAGAACCTTGTGTCTTTGAACCTCATCTCTTTGTCAGACTAAGATAATCTCTTACACGAATTAAAAGTTTTTATTTAAGAGAAGTTTGGAAAAAAATTAAGAGAGGAAAAACGAGAATGCGGGTCATAGGTTCCGTTCTAGGGCGGTTTGAAGTTTTTTTGTTTTTATACTGGTTCTTTCTCCTAAAATATGCCACGTGTCTCGATCGTTAAAATAGGGGCAAATATAAACTTTGATGGACGGCAGGGGTAAACTTGGACGGAAAGTATAACAAGGGATAGGATTGAAAAATAAAATAAATTATAGGGATATATCAGGCCCTTTTCTGTATTCGGAATGTGCCACGTGTCCCGTCCGTTAAAATAGGGGCAAATATAAAACTTTGATGGACGACAAGGGTAAATTTGGACGGAAAGTATAACGAGAGACAGGATTGAACAATAAAACAAAGTAGAGGGATATATCATACCCTTTTCCAATTTTAAATTCTTATTTTTCACTGCTTATAGACATCGTTTGCTTTCATGCCAAACTCAAATTAAAAGTACTAGTAAATATTACGAAATGACAGCAACCCATGTGGCCGTTTTGTTGAGATTTTACTGACGAGTTCTCTAGTATTGACACATCTAGGGAGTACTTGTCTAACTACTGGAAAACCTGTAGCCTGATTCTGTGGGGGCTTTATATGCTATTACAAAGATCAAATTATATGGAGTATTTATATGGGGAAAACCTAAAATTATATGTACTGCCATAAAAGTGTAAATTTGAATTTGGAGCTCAGACGAAAAACTTTTTGTCCCAGTGAAATGACATCCGTAAGACTCCACCTCACTCGGAGTACACCCAAGTCCGTGAGTCATCATGTCAGAATTTTGCTATAGACTTATAGGTAGGTCGTTACCATATCTCATTTGATGTCAAATAATCTTAGAGGTTTTGTAGACAGAGGTTCATTGTGTATAGTATATTAGAGGCCTTGACGGCCCATATTTATTCAGTACTACAATATTATCCACTTACAATTATACATTACGAGTTGGGGTCATGTTGGCCCATAATAGTTACAAAAGAAATGAATGAGTTTTAGAGTGATTCACTCGGGCCAGTGCGGCACCGGGTGCCAGCCATGCCTCCCAAGGTTGGGGCGTGACATTTGGGTAGAGTTAGGACTTTTTTATTAAATGAGATTTAGACCTTGTTTTGGGGTCAGATTTTGAAATTAATTACATATTTGGGCTCGTGGGCGAATGGGTGATCAGGTTTTGGTTCGAACCTCAAGTTTCGACCAAGCGAGCCCGGGGTTGATTTTTGACTTTTTGGGGAAAATGATAGAAAATCTATACTTAAGCATTGGGTATGAATTCTTTAGCATTTATTGATGTTGTTAAATTAATTTGGACCTAGATTCAAATAATTTGGAGGCGAATTCTAAAGGAAAAACGGTGTTTGAGGCTTGAGTCGGTCGTGGAAGTTTGAGGTAAGTGTTTGGTCTAACCTTACCTTGAGGGATTAGGAGTTGTGTCTTATTTTCTATGTGTTAATTATTGAGTACGACGTATAGGCATGGTGACGAGTATCTATACGTCGGTGTCAAGCATGCCCGTGAGTCTTATACTATGATTGATATGACTTCATTTCGTATTGTTCAAGCTTTATATGATGATTTCTATTGTTGCACAAGGCTTGGAAAGTATTATTGGTGATTGAACATTTTAGAGTGTTGGCTCAAGTTGATAATGGCGTTGTGAAGTAATTGTGGAAAAGAGAAGAGGTTTATGATATTGTCGCTCTTGCCAAGATATTACTGCTTGTGATATTGTTCCCTTGCCGGGATATTACCGTTATTGATATTGGTTCCCTTGTCGGGATATTATTGTTAAACTATTGTTCCTTTGCCGGGATTCTATTTTGATATTGTTGACTCCCTTGCCCAAATTACTTTGTGATTGTTGCTTGGCTGAGGAAGAAGATAAAGCACGAAGGGTGATGTCGTGCGTGGGTTTGAGAGTGTTAATACACGAAGGGTGATGCCTGTCGATATGTGAGGTAAAAGCACGAAGGGTGATATCGTGCCGCACGACGTATAATGTCGTTCCATGATATGAGTGTTAATGCATGAATGGTAATGTCGTGTCGATTATATTGATTCTTATGGTGAGGATGATAATAAAAGCACGAAGGGTGATGTCGTGCACTTGTATTGTTCTCCTTACTCTTGCTTATAGTTGAATTTTGGTGTACTTTTATGCTTCTTCACTGAAATTATGTTGTACTTGTTATCCCCTACAGCATGTGTCCCTTCGCAACTTTAACTGTTAGGTATGTTGTTATTACTTGCTATATTTGATATAACTGCACAGGTTTATTTGGTAGTCCTATCCTAGCCTCGTCACTACTTCACCGAGGTTAGGCTCGACACTTACCAGCATATGGGGTCGGTTATGCTGATACTACATTCTGCACTGTGTGCAGATACTGGTACTAGAGCATTTGGACCACGGTGTGGTTGCAGCCTTCAGTCCATCGGCGGAGACCCGAGATAGTCCTGCAGACGTCCGCGGCCCTTGGTGTCCCTTTTTATCTTTTTCTTTCTATTTTTACTTATTCAGAGACAGATTCGTGAATTTCTATTTAGACTTTATTTGTAACATTCGTAGATGGTCGGTGACACTGTGACACCAAATTTCAAGGTAGAGTTATATTTAGACTTTCGCAGTTAGTATTAAGTTAAATTATCAGATTTCGTCTTCTGCATTGCTTTTGATATTATTACTTCCGCTATCTTGATCTGTTGTTTCGAAATTATAAGGAATTAAAAACTTAAACAGGGTAATTAAATCGGATTAGTTGGCTTGCCTAGCTTTCACTAGTAGGTGCCATCACGACTCCCGAGGATGGAAAATCCGGGTCGTGATAGCTTAAATATAGGGTTTTGAACCCTTTCTTTTACTTGAATTAAAATCGATTCGATTATGAGTTTCCTTTAATAAACTCTTATATATGTTTATTTAATATGAATCTGTGTTATTCTCTTTTATTCTGGCTGATTTGGTGTTTCACCCAAAACTAGGGCTTCAGATCTTTCTAGATGTTATTTCATTTTCGATTTCTTAATTACTTTTCTTTAATACTGCCGTTTATGTGTGTCTATGCATTTTATTATAATTCTTTGTTACTGCTACTTCTTACTTGCCCTAAATTTGGAGTTTTGATTCTTTAGGATCGAATTAAATCTATACGATTCTGGTTTTCCTTTTGAATTCTCCTATCTACATTATGTACCTTATTTTACAACCGATTTTTTGGTTTACTGAAAATTAAGGTTTGAAATCTTTTTCTGATTTTTCGATACTTTTTCCTTTCTCATATGTGACTAATACTTTCCTTATTTACCATGAGGCTGCCCATTAATTGATATTTTCCTTATTTCTATTACTCGGTTGATTACATGCTATTATGCCCTGTTAATTTACTGAATCATGCATTATTTATTCTGTGATTGATTTCTTTCCTTATTTATATGTGTTTGATTTTCTTCCTTATTTGGTCACTTAATTGAACACTATTTAAGCCCCTCTCCCTTTTCCCCTTAGAAACAAGACCCAAACTCTCCTACTCTCACTAAAAACTTCTTTCTTTCACTTTGATTATGTGCTCATTGTTTGGTTTTGGCCGTCTAAAAGCCAAGGCCATAAATCTTCAAGTCTTTGCTTCTGTTTGGTGCTACTTGCTATATTGTTGGATTCCTTTCTTCCCTGTTTCATCTTAATTGGTGATTCATTGAATCCTTTGCCATTTTATTGTGTTCAATGTGTTACTGATTTAAATCATGTTATCCTAGATGCCATTACTTGTAAATAAGACATGTCCTTAGTCTGAATTGATTAATGAAATCTTCCTAACTCTGTGTTATTGAGGACCATCTTTTAGATTTAAGTTTGTTATAAGCATGATTTCATACCTTATCCTAAAGACTGGTTAGCCATGAATAGATGTATACCTTAACAAATTTATAAATTTGTTTGTTGAACCTGTTATTATATGGCATGTCTGGTTCTTCTCTCTCTATGTTATGATACATCTCTTGAACTATCTTAATCAGTTTTTGACTTACGGTGTTCCCTTTCTATGACTTAGTCTGATCTAAAATTTCTATTATCATAATTAATCTACTTATGAACTAGCATGTGACTGATTGTTAAAACTAGATTAAGTATGCTTAGGTTAAATGTGTTTGCTATTTTGCACATGTTCTATATGTGATTATGTCCTTAAATGAATTCCCTAATCCATTCTACTCCCTCCTATTCCTTTCCAATTCGATCCTTCTGAATACTCGTTCTTAGCTGGCTAAAAGCCAAATCTATTTAGGTTCTGTCCTCTGTCCTCTGACCTCCGTAGTGTGAGTACTACTTAGGGTTCATATGAGACCCTTATGAACTCTAACATGCTAGGACTTGGTCCCTAGTCTTCCTTGAACTATTTCTGATCTCTGTGAATTTCCCAGGTATGAGCGTTGCCCTGGGTTCTTGAAGACATTGGTAACTCTGACACACTATATATTTGAGTTTTGTATGCTCAGCTTTGATACATGGGTAAATCACTCACCACTAGTCATGTTGTATCTATGAACATGGGTTTTTGGTGGTATTGTGACTTGAAGGACTGGCCTGCCCAGGTGTATTTGGGCCTGCGGTAGGCTCCATATAGTTATACGCACTTTGTAATTTATTACATCGAATTCTGATTTGTAATAATTATTTTGTAATGACAATTCTGGGGTGTTAGTGATGGTTTCTTATTTCACATTTTTACTATATAAATTGGGTAGAAATCCTGCCTATAGGTCCAACAATGTGTTATTATGTGTAATGTGTTAGAAATCCTGCATATAGGTCAAATAGTGTTCTATTACATGTTCAGTTATCGTATGTTAGAAATCATGACTATAGGTATCTTACTACGTTCAACCATTATATGTTAGCAATCATGCCTATAGGTTCAATACTTGGTTCAATTGTGTTAGAAACCATGCTTAGAAGAAATCGAATTTTCAATGTGTGTGCAAAAACCTCATTCACATGTTGTTCTGCTTACAAATTATAGAAATCATATCTATAAGATCTTAAAATGGGAACAACTTATAGAAAGTGTGTCTATATGATCTAAAATGGTAATAAATTGTAGAAAGTATGCCTATTGGTCTGAATCAACCCACTTATCATTTCTGTAATGACTCGACCGATCGTTTTGAGTACCAGCACTCCGTTCAGCAGTCGGAGGTCATGAACAGCTTCATTTCAGGTATTATGACTTGTACGCGTGGTCAGAATTTGATTTCGGGAAAATCGGAGTTGGTTTGGGAAGAGAATTCTCTTTTGAGAAGCTTAAAGTTGAAAGAATGAACTAGGATTGGATTTTTGAGTAAACGACCTCGGAATTGGGATCCGAAGGTTCCAGCAGGTTCGTATAATGATTTTGGACTTGGGCGCATGCCCGGATTGGGTTTTGGATAACCCGGGAGCGTTTTGGCGCCTATTGTGGAAGTTAGCATTTTAGAAGAAATTTCATAAGTTTGGCTTGAAGAGCATTTTAGTGTTATCAAAGCCCGTTTGGAATTCCAAGACTGGGAATAGCTCCGCATAGTGATTTTGGAGTTGGGGGCGCGATCGGAAGTGAATTCGGAGGTCCGTAGACTAATTTGAAGCCATTTGGCTAAAGATAGAATTTGAAGGTTTTGAAGAGTTTGACTGGGGGGTTGACTTTTTGATATCGGGGTCGGAATCAAATTTCGGAAGTTGGAG
>MU677656.1:1841-84518 GCA_026770625.1 Nicotiana glauca
TATATTAAAGAGAACTGTCACTTCATGAAGAGAAAAGTGGAAGAAACCTAGAAAGAAGAAAGAAGAATTGCAGAACTAATTAGAGGAGGACACGTGTAAGAAGCATTAAAAGCGAAAGACAGCTGAAGCGACAGTATTATCATTAGCATCGGTTATGACGAAAAAGCCACTTCCCAATTATTTAGTTGATAAATAATAGGAAAGTGGGGGGGACTATCTGTATTGAAAAAAAAACTGAATTAAAGATGACGTGACATGACATGTAGACCGGTCAAAGGGTCAACAATTAATAGTTGGAAGATGTGAGAAGAAGGACTCAAAATAGGTACGGGATGCAAAATAGATACGTGTACCGTACCTATTCTTAAAGAATTCATAAGAAATGAACCCAGTGATAAAAGACACGGAAAAATCATTGATATCATATAAGAATACAAATTTCTTCTTGCTTAAACGAAAGTTTGTTATCTTTTCTTTTTTGGTCTCTTGATTATCAGTAGCCCGATTTTCTATCTTAAATTCTGAATTTGACCATATTATTATTTTTTGGTTAAACAAATGTCTCAGTGTTTGGTGTCATGAAAGCATTTTTAAAGTAAAAAATGAAGTTTAGACTGCTGATTATGCGATTAGTTCAAGAAACATTATTAAATATAACGAATTCATAATCTCATTTACTCAAACGGATAACTACTTGTCCAGATAGTCGAGTAGGTTTAATACTTATAATATTTATTTTATTTTATGATACTTATAATTTAACGAATGGTTACATCTGACTACCTGAATTGATAACAACTTGTCAAAATATTAGAGTTTGTTGCCAAAATTAAATTTACGTTCTAAAAATCGACCGGCGGATGTACATGTGTGCAGTTTAGGTGGGTACATTATCAAATTAAATAGTAGTGTATTGTGCATATTCTATTGCGAGTTGTTCAATTTCTCTAACAAACCCTTGAATATAATTATTTTGTTAATAATAGTTTTTTTTTTTTTTTGTTTGGAAAAGAAATTGATGAGGTCCATCCATGGCTATGTTTAGAAATGATATCCAAAGTATTAGTGGATGGCATATTATTGTTTCTACTTTAAGAAATCCAGGATCTTATATTAGTATTGTATAGGATTGGTGTACCAATAGCATTGACAGTACTACTTTAGTGCAAGGTCATGCATACATACATCTGACAACCATGCAATTCATTTAGCATTCAGAATAATATACGCATAACAGTTTAAGTTATATATGCATTCACGGTAAGTCAGGGAATAACTTTTCCATCTTCATAAGGTACATAGGTATAAGATCTGTGTACATTATCTTCCCAAAACTCTAATTGTGGTAAAAATAGCATGGACTAGCCAGTTTTCGGATTGATCATTTAAAATTAGCTAGAGTTTGCAAAGTCACTGAAAAATAGCCACTTTTTTGTTGCAACACGGAAAGTTCCAGCATAATATACTGGAGAACTGTGCACCTATGTATGAACTTCCAACATATTATGTTGAAACTCCAACACACGGAAAGTTCCAGTATAATATATTGGAGTGCTCCAATCTCCAATATATTATGCTGGACAGGTTTATTATACTGGAACTCATGTATTTACTTATACTGGAGTCCATTATATTATACTGGAATATTTTTTCGGATTTTGAACATTCTTTTCGTTCAGATTAATCTTGACAGAAAAAGTGGCTAAATTTCGATTACTTTTAAAACTGTAGCTATTTTTGAATGACCACTTGTAAATCTGGCTATTTTTTAATTTCTCCCCTACTTGTGAGATTATATCGGGTTTGTTATTATTGTAGCTATTGTTATTGTATACATTGACGGTATATAATTTTTACACGATTAGTGGAGTTAATTTTATCCATGATCATTTAACGTTTGTAATGTTTATTACCCAAAAGTCACTTTTCTTTATTTGTTACGTAAAAATCTTTCAACTTTGTGTTCATTACACAAAAGTCACTTTTCTTTCTTTGTTACACAAAAATTATTTTACTTTGCTCTCGTTATCACAAAAGTCACATTTTTACTTGAAAAGTCTATTATACCCTTGAAATTATGTAAACCTTCATATATACCTTCTATATTATACACTATATAATATATTTTTAATTATATATTTTATTTATAAATAAAATAACTCAATATTATTTTATTTATTATTTTTATAATATATTCATATATTTAAGTTTTTATTCTTAACGTTAATTTTTAAAATATATTAGTAGCGTTATTAAATCTATTAGTAACATTAATATATATTAGTAGAGAAGTATATTGGCAAGTACATTTTCGTGGGAAAATTCGCAGGTAACAAATAAAGAAAATGAGGAGCAAATCATATGTTAATCTGAAGGAAAATTCCTAGGTACTACATGTGAATTTAGCTAGGGATATTTTCTTGGAGATTTACCTGGCCAATTGGTTATTTGAAAAATTACACTACTAGAAGTTCGAAAAAAATCGTCCCAAAAAATCAACCACAGTTGGTCGATAATGGCCAATAATCATATAAAACGCGACCATTAAGGTGTGATCAATATTTTGAAGGTCGGAAGGGCATACCGACCAAAGTTGGTCGAAATTACCGACTAACTTTGGTCGGTCAATTAATCAAAAAAAAATTGCTGAAAAAAGTTATTTTTAACGCTACTAATATATCTTGATAAAGTTCAGAAAAAATTAAATATACAGAATATATTATAAAAATAATAAATAAATACATAGTTAAAAATATATTATACAGTATATAATATAGAAGGTATTACATAAATATGAATGTTTATATAATATCAAGGGAATAATAGACTTTTCAAGTAAAAATGTGACTTTTGTGATAATTAGAGCAAATTAAAATAATTTTTGTGTAACAAAAGAAAGAAAAGTGACTTTTGTGTAATAAACATAAAGTTGAATTATTTTTACGTAACAAAAAAAAGTGACTTTTAGGTAACAAACACAAAAGGTCAATGACCATGGATAATTACTTCATTTTATAAGTTAAATTATCCTAATTGGTATGTAAATTACATGTTATAGTTTAAATTAATTTGATGCTCAAATCATAAACTCTTTGGATTATTTTTAAGGTTTTTGAATTTACTTGACTCTCTCTTTGCATTATATTAAAAGAATTTAAACGTTTCAAATTCAAGAATTTTCCAAGAAAATATGGTTAAAATAGCACGGCATAGCCAGTTTTTGGATTGGTCATTCAAAAATATCCAGTGTTTACCAAGTCAATGAAAAATAGCTATTATTTTGCTGCAGTAGAGACCGGTCCAGCATAATATACTGGAGTTCGGTGCAACTGTGTATGAACTCCAACATATTATGCTGGACCGATATACTTTGATGGCTCCAGTATAATATATTGGAGATTGGAGCACCGGTGCTCCAAAATCCAGTATATATACTGGACCGGTATACTTGCTGGAACTCCAGTATATTATGCTGGAGTTCTAGTGTACTTATGCTGGAACTCCATGGTATTATGCTGGAGTTCCAGCATACTTATCTTGGAACTCCAGTATAATATGCTGGAGTTCAAGTATACTTATGCTGGAACTCCAGCGTAATATACTGCCATATTTTCCGAGTTTTGAATAGTGTTTTCGTACAGATTTTTCTTTACATAAAAAGTAACTAAATTTCGATCACATTTGAAACTGGGCTATTTTTTAACGACCAATTGTAAATCTGGGTATTTTTTAATTTCACCCGAAAATATGGTCCTCTGAATGCTTTATTCTCTTCCCATTTGATTGGTATACGTGGAGGGTTGGTTGATAGTTGACATTTCTGGAAAGATCGAATTATAATTAAGTAGAGTATATTTTACGATGATATCAAAAGTAAAATAAAAAAATATTGATTAATATAATCTAAAATTTCATCTAAGAAGATTTTTACCATATATCCAGTAACTTGGTAACACGTCAACAAACTAAATTAAATAATTTTCAAGACAGCAGCAAGATATTAACTTTGTCACAAGAGTAGAATCTAATTGGCCGTAGAAATCGTGCAAATTACTTCTAAGTGTAATAGAATTCGTGTTTTCTTAATTATATATAGAGGTTTGACTGTAATAATATTTTTTAATCTTAGAAGAACTGCACTTCCAACAGAAAAATATAAAAAGTACTGAGAACCATGCCACGTCGAACATCTCCAGAAACTGGTAGATACTTTGGTTTCAGCAATTTCTTTGATAACGTAGTTATAAAAGCAATTTAATATGCAGAATGAATCCCTCTTGTTATTCCCCAGAAAATGGCTGATATTTGAAGACATACATATGTAACTTTTTCCCCCTTTTTTAAGTTAAATCCGCCTTGAGGTGTTGACGTTGGAACAATGTTATGTGCTTCCATGCCCATGAATAAGTTCTTGAATATGTAATTTTACCAAGGATCAATTATGCATATATAAAATATTTAGGTCAAACTTGCAAACGAACAAACAACAACAAACCTAGTAAAATCTCATAAGTGGGGTCAGGGGAGGGTATAACGTACGCAGACCTTACCCCTACCTTATGACGGTAGAGCAGTGGTGGACGCACGTGGTGGCAAGCGGGTTCAACTGAACCTGCTTCATCAAAAAATAATACTGTATATATGTATAAATTATGACTAAAGCTGCATAAATTTTGTATAAATATTTTATTTGAACCTACTTGACAACTACTATTTTACGACAAAAGTTATGTACTTCTAAGATTGAACCCGCTAGCACCAAATCCTGGGTCCGCCACTGCGGTAGAGATATTGTTTCCGAAAGACCTTCGGCTCAAGAAAAGTAAAAAATGAAGCAATAAACAGATAGTAGCAACAAAAAATTAATAAGACACGGAGAGGTCAAACTTGCAAACAATGACACTTAAACTAGTCTTCTTCAGAATTTGGTGACAAAAAATATAGGAAAATTTTCATAAATCACTATCTTTTAGTGGTAATTAGCTATCTATAGATACCATTTGCTATATTACGGATTGTAGTTGTCACGCCCCAAAAACCAAGGAGTGCGACCGACGCTCAACCGAGTAAACCGACTGAGCAAGCCTGTTAAGTTTCATTCTACCCAAACTAATTCATGAATAATGAGGAGATGGACTCCACTCATCAAATTCTGAAAATATATCATTATTTCTAATTCAATTCTCCATTATCAAACTCCACCCACAACCTGTTTACGGAGCCTGTAAATACAACTGAAGAATAATACGGGAATGCCGGCAACAAGGCTTTGGCTATACCTCAAAGTGGATATATATAACAAAAGATGTAAAACATAACCTCTTGAAGGAAAGAGGGGCTCGCCAAGTCTTCGAGATGAGGACACTCCACTACACATGATCGGCATCGTCCGCTATAGAGCCACCTACATTCATAAAAAAAATGTAGCGCCTCCGACAAAAGGGACGTTAGTGCCATTGAATAACACTAGTATGTATAACTAAACACCATCTAGTTAGAAAGAACCTTCATCCAAGAATAAAGAGGAAATCATAAAGACAACAAGGCTTCAAATAAGCAATATGTCCACAATATAAGGAGTTTCACATGATTTCCACAAAATTTCTGAATTTTAGATTGGAGCATCTCACACTGTTGCATCATTGTCCACTTTACCACCGCTTCTTTGATCGGAGTCCGATCACGGCTCGATCGGCTAAGCTGTCTCCCGGAGACATTACGATTATTTCATTCACACTTTCCACTTTTCATCATCAATACATTACCACCATGTGTATATATATCATGGCATCCGATCAAGGCCCGATCGGCTAAGTCGTCTCCCCGAGACGTTACCATTATTTCATTATTCATCTCACCAATCTTTGGTTACACAAGTATTAATTCACCGACACTTGGGGCCACGATTTTATCACATCATTCTTGGCACTAGGCCGCATTTTAAAATTTGAGTTCTTTTCACATATTTCACATCAATGTCAATCTCAACAACAAGCCATTTAATTCAAGAGGTCAACTACACATGAGAGGAAACATGAATCATGGTCATATAGAATATTTCAGAAATAATACACCTCAAATTCTCGGCATGTTGGCCACAATCTATTTTCCGAAATCATTTGATTTATTTCAACCATACATATACATAGAGGATTTCACATAGTTTGACATAACAATCTCAATTTCAACCTTGACTTAAGGTCTAGGCATTTTAATACTTGATTCATATTCCCCGCACCTTTTTAAATCATCAACAATAGCACATTAATCATATTGAGATACATCTTTCACGCATATAAGGTCGCAACCCCAAATTCATGTGAAACAATAATCAATACAACAATTCAACTTTAATCTTACCGTAGTTACACAAACACTATGGAAGCTCAATTTCTAAGAGACGGGGTTTTAGCCATACATACCTGAAACTTGCCCCTTAATAACACTACAATGATCCAATACCCTTAAGTAACTTCAATCTACAATACAACATTCAATAGGGCCAATATTAGTAATAAATTCCATAATTTATGCCATTTAGGCCTATTATCAAACATCTTGTAGGCGTAGATATTTACACCTTATAACTATAGTATTGGTTCCTCTAACTATCACCATTAACCAAAAATTCATCCCACCATTAGTCTTTAACAACGTATACTCCCAACCTCACATGTGTGATCAACCATTCACATCCAACCACAAAAATTCCATCGAATAATCACCTTTAAATTCCTACCATGTTCATGTATTTAAATTGGAAATTTATGGCCTCCAATCACCATACCATAAGTTGTAATACATGATTCATTCTCATAATTCCATAATAACTCCATATATGTAAGTCTAAGGTGTAGGATTACCTCTTGAAGACCAAATCTTGAAAGACAACTTTGGGGTGTTCTTGAGATTTTGAAGAAATCCTATGAAATCCAATCAAAAGCATGTTGTAACTAGTGATTGAGAAGTGAAATCACCATAAAAACACACTTAAAAACTCACCTTAGGTGTGTAATTGGATGCCTTGGTCGAGTTGGGGTGTAGAGGAAGCCCTAAGCTTGAGAAATGTCTCAAATTCTCTTACTTCCGGTCCTTAGGTGTATTTAGAAACCTTCCACTAGCACGATCGCGCTAAAGTACCGCGACGAAGGCAGAATACTTCGCAATATGCGCGTCCACTAGCGCAATTGCGCACCTGAGCGCGCTAGTGACACATGCCCAGTAAAATGATCATAACTTTCTGTATACATATCCAAATGATGAACAGTTTATTGCGCTGGAAACTAAACTCAAAGGGATTTAATTTGATAGGTTGTGCATCACACAAATAATTATATAACTAGAGATATGATCATCCAAAGTGAGGTCTTGTGCGCACTCATTTACAACTTTCGTCTATTATGAAATTTTCCAACTTGGCTTAGACTTAGGCCTATTCTTAGACCCCAATTCACTTCTAATATGACTTATACGCTTATTAACATATCCAATTGATATCCATTGTATCATGAATCCTCATTGCTGACAAAATAAAATAATTAGCCTACCTTGGCACGACGAAATCTTAAATTACTTGAAATTTTTTTTTTTTCGGGGCCTTACATTCTCCCCTCCTTAGGATCATTCGTCCTCGAATGAGGATCAAGGTTCATTAATTATCCATCCTTATGTAACTTCTGCTTTTTCACATTATGAAGCATATCAACAGCCCCGAATTGGCTAACTCCTTAAATTTTTAAAAATTTTGACAGAGTTTCCTTTGTAACTAGGAATATCCACCTGTCATATAGCCCTCGAAACATATTTCCAAGCACCATTACACAGTTTCTATTATCCCTACAACTGGTATACAATTCATTACCTCAACAACCTATACATATTCATACACTTTAAACAACTTACACGTAGCTCATTCTCTTTACACCACAAATTTTACATGGTTCAACCAATGCCATTTACTTGCACACAACTGGGTCACTTCAATGATCCACATACAATCCAATCACTTTAACATGCCAGAAATGCTTCAATTAATCATTATCAATCTACACTATCATTAATCATTTACCTACCACATAATTTTCACAAAATTTTTATTTACTTAAAGGGTTGCACATTATCCAAATAGAAACAACATTTGCAATTTGGCATACATTGGGAAGTTACAACAATAAGGCAATTTGGGGAAAATGGGGTGCCTTTGTACAAATCTGAACACTACCTCAAATTGCTTAAAGACAAACGTTCGCACGATCACTACTAGACTTGTTCGAACAGATGGGGATATTTCTCTTTCATTTCTTTTTCCGCTTCCCACGTGGCTTCCTCGACTTGTTGACTTCGCCACAATATTTTAACTGAAGCAATTTCCTTGTTCCTCAATTTTTGGACTTGCCTATCAAGAATAGCAATCGGAACCTCTTCATACGATAAGTCTTCACTCACCTCAGTAGTCTCAATAGGCACGATGGCAGATGGATCTCCAACCACATTCTTCAACATAGAAACATGGACCACCGGGTGCACTAATGACATCTCAAGGGGCAATTCCAGCCTATAAGCCACCTGTCATATCCTTTAAGTGATCCGATACGGCCCGACATACCTTGGGCTCAATTTCCCTTTCTTCCCAATCGCATGACTCCCTTCATAGGAGATACCCTCAAGAACACCCAATCATCTACTTGGAATTCCAATTCTCTGTGACGTATGTCCGTATAGGATTTCTGGCGACTCTGAGCAATTTTCATCCTTTCCCGAATGATTTTAACTTGTTCTATAGCCTGGTGCACGAGATCTGACGCTATCAATTCTGGTTCACCCACTTCGAAGCATCCAATCGGAGACCTACATCTCCTTCCGTACAATGCCTCAAATGGGGCCATCTGAATGCTAGCATGAAAGCTGTTATTGTAAGCAAATTCTATAAGTGTCAAGTGATCATCCCAATTACCTTTGAAATCCAAGACACAAGCCCACAACATATCTTCAAGTATATGAATAGCTCGCTCCGCTTGACCATCAGTCTGTGGATGGAAAGCTGTACTGAGATTTACTTGAGTACCCAAACCTTGCTGAAATTTCCTCCAAAAGTCTGTTGTGAACTGAGCTCCTCGATCCGAGATAATAGAAACTGGACTGTCGTGAAGTCTGACTACTTCCTTGATGTAAAATTGAGCATATTATTCTTCAGTATCGATGGACTTGACTGGCAAAAAGTAAACTGATTTCGTGAGTCGATCCACGATTACCCAAATTGAGTCGAACTTATGTGTAGTGCGCGGTAATCCTACCACAAAATCCATATTGATCATTTCCCATTTTCACATTGAAATCTCTATTCTTTGTAACAATCCTCTAGGCCTTTAATGAAAATGCCATTGCTGCAATTTCTAAGTCATGTGCTATATTTTTTTCCCATGATTTTTGAGTTGCCTAGAGGCATAAATTATCACCTTAACACATTGCATCATTAGTGAAACATTTTTATCATATTTTTCTTACATAAGACCTCCCACGAATTGAGTTCTAAAATAATTTCCTTGATATGGTTACAATCTCCTGTGAATACTTGCACCTAACTCTTCCAAATTCTCAAAAAAGACATTACTAAATGAGTTTTCTCATATGACCTTCTGTCTCGAATGAATAAAACCTGCTAACTTTCACAAATACCTTGATAACACTATCATGCATAACATTGCATCAAATGTAAGGTAATATTGTGCTCAGACTTTTCTTAGCCAACCTCTTCTCCCCATACGTGCCTTGTAGAATTCTTTAAACCGCACTACTTCCCCTGTGAATATTCTCACGATCCTTCTTTACGGTTAAACATCACCCAAAACACATATCAACACCCTTTATATGTATCAATTTAGGAGGAGTCACTGGCCCGAGAAGGGCATTCTCTGAAACTTTAGATCCTCCTCAATTATTCAACAATGACTTTTGGTTTACTCTTAAGTGTAAGACTTAGTCCATCTGATTCTATACTCGACGAGTAACTTACCTCATTTCTCGTATTGTAGCTACCAATAGAGTTCCCTGATATTGCAGCTTGGGGGTTACCATTCTAAACCCGTCTGGTCCGTAACAAGTGTTCATCCTCTCTCAATCTATTCTGAACCTTTCATTTTCCCTTTGGGTAGATTGTGTTGTCTTTCCCTTATTGATCACCCTTTGGCCTGGACAATATTCTAGTACCATCTTTTCTTTCTAACTGGAACTTTCATTCCCATGCTATTTTATGCATAGCGCATAGTTAATAGCCTTATTGTTCCACACACTTGTCTACCTCCCATAAAGTTGTAATATCATTATGCCTGGTTTAATCAATTTATCATACCACAACTTCACCACTGGTAGTCTCACTTCCCATTGTATGTAGACATGAACTATCTATGGATCCTTTAGTTGATATTTAGTGTCACCCAAGTCGGTTGCATTGCGGTTAGTCCTTTTATAACTTTTATTAACACTTATGCTCTAAGCGAGTTCACCATTCTGATGCAAGATCTTTTATGATAACCATGACCATCTCAATTTATAGGTTTTCTCTCCATTTCTTCTCGCCTCATTCTTTCCAGCTAGTGAATAACCATGCACTCTTCCATATGTTACGTGGTCTTTTACCCTTAGCTGGTACCTGCTCACCTCTTAACTCTTGTTGGGATATCCGTGGGAAAGTGTGTTGATCCGCATATCACTTAACACTTCTTTATTTGTAAGATTATTTAGAGGCTCTCCATCAAGCCCGAATACCTCTTGGGTTATTATAGCATCACATTTATTTCTCCCACTCGTTCCGCCTTTCTTAATGTCATGGAACATTGGTTAAATCGCAAATCTATGATTAACCCATTCTAAAAACTTGCAATCTTTCACATTTGACCTATGGTACTTCCTTGGGTTTCATTTCTCCTGACCTCTAAACAAGTATAAAATATCTTTACAAAGATACTCTTAGTTTCTAGGATCGTTGAACCTACCATTCATATTTGCCTGTGTGAAGAATTAACCTTCCTTAACCTTCCACCTTATTGGGGTACTAGTTGTCTATCATTAGCATATCTTTTCAGAGAGTCATGTTACCCATTATCTATTTTCTAGACTACACTTCTTCAACAAGATATTCAAATATCATAGCTACAAGGTATCACTCTTGTTTCATTGTACTTAAGTGGCTTCATTATGGCCCTTCCTCGCCCACTTGGTGTGAATTTCCCAGATTTCGACACAAGTCTTGAATTTTGGCAACTTTTGGGATATAGGTCTCATATATCTATCCCTCATATATATATATATATATATATATATATTAGGGAGATTTAAGTTTACTGTGGTATTAACCTCATAAGTTCTCTGCTCTTATTCAGCCACACATGCCTGGGATTCCAAACCTCATAAGTTCTCTACTCTTATTCAGCCACACATGCCTGGGATTCCAATTTCTCATGTCAATATCCTTTAGAAGTGTAATACAACTTCGTACATCTTTAAATTCTTATAAAGTTCGTAGTACATCGGTCTTCTCATCTCGGGTTCAATTGACTCTCCTTTCATAACTTTATACCTCATGTGAGAGACTTACACTCTCATTATTAATCTCTTGGTCATGTCTTCCATATATCACGTGCTTCTATAACCAATTTTTCTTTCACACCTTAGGATCATTTACATGCTTCTCACACAAGCCACATGTGTTATTCGAGCTTACGTCTCATTTATCGGATCAATGCCTCTTTGGGAGGGTAATCACTTTTAACACTTTTAATAAAAATAGAGTATACACATGGTACTATGTACTTATACTTTATGTCCATACCATTCTCTCAACAAGATACATGTGTCATCTCCTTAATCTCTATGTCGTTGCCCATTGGTCATGTCATATGACAACATTACTTGAAATAGACGAAAGAAAGTTTAAACTTACCTTGAATGTCAACGCACAAGTTAGAGAATAATCTTATAGTCAATCTTTATCGCACGATATGGAGAGTTGAAGAATGGTAGCATTCCTAAATGTCCATGTAGCCTCCAACTTATAAATGTGGTCGACAACACACTGATAAGAAGGACTCTACTAGACACGGCTCCGAGACATCCTAGGATACTTTAAAACCTTAGGCTTTGATACCAAGTTTGTCACGCCCCAAAAACCAAGGAGTGCGCCCGGCGCTCAACCGATTAAACCCGACTGAGCAAGCATGTTAAGTTTCATTCTACCCAAACTAATTCATGAATAATGAGGAAATGGACTCCACTCATCAAATTCTGAAAATATATCATTATTTCTAATTCAATTCCCCATTAGAAAACTCCACCCACAACCTGTCTACGGAGCCTCTAAATACAACTGAAGGATAATACGGGAATGCCGGCAACAAGGCTCCGGCTATACCTCAAAGTGGATGTATATAACAAAAGATGTACAACATAACCCCTTGAAAGAAAAATAGGCTCGCCAAGGCTTCGAGATGAGGACGCACTACAACAATTATGGTCTAATGCCACACTAGTTTTAGACAACACTCGAAAAGTGTGCCCAAAAATATATTTGGGCACACTTTTAAGGGGTGGCCTTTGTATGGAGCTTTTGGATACGAAAAATTTGGCTACACCTGTAAAATGTGCTCTTTAATTTATTAGGTCACACTTATTAAACGTTGCTAAATTATAAAGTAATTGATAACATTTATTGAGTATGTGGCACTCTTTTTAAGCGTGCTCTTAATATAATTGGGAAAACAGTACTTTATAAATGTGCTCTAAAAATCCAACAAAATATTTGGCTACAATTAATATTCCCTCCAAAAAAAATATAATGTTCCCTCCGATATACTCTAGGCGAAATTTTATTTTTTTCAATTTCAAAAGGGCAAAAGACTCTCCTCGCTATACTTTAGCAACACTCTCCTCGCTAATATCTCTGTGGATTAGGGTTTTTGGCTTCAATTGTGGATACTGACGAATCTTCCTGATTAGGTACTGTATGTTAATTTCTGCACCTTCTCACCCTACTTTGGGTAGTGTTACTATCGTCTAAAAGGAAGAATTCTCGTTTCCCCTTTCTCTTAGTTACTGTTTTGCACCTTCTCGCCCTCCTCGTTCCAGATTGAAGAAATTTATAAAGCTAGAGAAATGGGAATTCTTGCAATCTCAGGTTGGTGCTCTTCTATTTCAATATTTTACCATCTTATGGTCTCTGATTGCTGTAGTTTCCTATCTTATTTGATACTTATTCCAGAAAAGAATGAACTATAAATTAATTATTCCTCTTCTATTCTCCAAGATTAGTAATTTATTTAAAATCCTAGCAGATTTGTGAGCCTAATTCTACAAATCGCCTTTGTTATCTTTGAATTCATTCACTGATGGGACTTCTAAGTTTTGGTTAGACCAAAATCCAATATTTTCCTAGTCAGCTGCTTGTTAGATAGAATTTGTTTGGTTTGTGCTTAAGATATATGCCATTTTCTATGGGGGAAGAATAGTGTAGTTTTCTGCTAGATACATATGCCATTCCTTGTCGAGGGTATGAGGGAATCCGAAAAGCTTATTAAAAATTTAAGCTAGCTCACTTATTACCTTTATTTTTTTAATTGTATGCTTGGATCCTTTCAATTAGTGTTAGAGCAAGGTCATATGTTCATATTCCAATAGAAGTAACATGGTTGGTGGTAGGCAAGGTGGATGATTTGTTTTTTGAGGAATCAAATGTGACGAGTTAGGACATGCCCCATGGCATTAGTATGTGGTCAAAATTGACATGTGAGCCCTTTTATATGTGCATAAGGAATTAAAGTTGCAACCTTTGGATCAATTTGTTGGAAAGTACTTGATTTTATCCTAAAGTGAGAATCATACCACTTGACCATAGCATCCAGTCAGCGCAGTTGGATTTAACATAGTTGAAGGTTTGGAACTTACCATAACATCCAGTAATTTTATTTCCTCAAAAGTAATTGCTGGAGCGCCTAAAATCTACTGTTGTTGTCCATTTTTTTCCACTTCCTTGGCTGATTTTGGAACGGTTTCAACGTGTTGCTGCTATCCAGGAGGTGAGTATGTTTCTAATTATTGATCATTCCCTACCTTAGTGCTTGACGTTTTCTTCTGCCCATGCTATTTCGTATATGGGAAATTGATCAACAACTCATGATCATCTCTATGTTCTCCAAAAGATTCTAAAGATTGTGAAGGTACTTCAAAAATAGAAGTGTTTAATGTAACCAATGGTTGTCTAACCATATTATTGTTCGGCATCATTTCCTTCTGGGCCTCCTTAATAATTTGTTCAACATGAGTGTTAGAAAAATGTAGTGCAGGAGTAGTAGAGCTGCGTGCTTGCTTGCCCCAGTGTTGTTAAAAGCGATCGCTTCTTCGCTTAAAGCGAGAAACAATGCGAAGCGAGGATTAATATGACGTGTATCAGGTACACAAAAGTGATCGCTTTCCCTGAAAAAGCGAGAAGCAAGAAAGCGAATAAAGCGACAGAAGCGAGCGCTTCTCTTTATAGCTGGGCTGCCAACATTAATTAACTAGTGTGCAGCAGATGTTTTGGCAACCTAATGGAGAACAGCAAAGTATAACTGTTAATAAAAAGGCTAAGGGTGATTTGGTTGTGCCTAATGTTGGACAAAAAGGAGATGGTGAAGGAATACTTGCTGGTAATCGAATAGGTGTACACGTGGTTGAGTTAACTACTGGCAATAAGCAACAAGGGATAGCAGTAGGTGACGCATCAACTATTATGAAAGCCAAACTTTCTACTGATATCACTGCTGCCACAGTTTTTGAAAGACTGAATGCATCTACAGCGGGTGCTTTGAAGGCTGCTATTGATTTAGCTGTTACTATTTCTGGGCAGAATCATAAAGGGGCAGGACATGTTGAAAAAGATGAAAAAGTTCCAGCTATTGTAGGGTCAAATCTGGAGGTTGCTGTTGGTTTGAATGCAACCGTGGATCGCACTTTATCTAGCATTGTTAATATAGGTGTTGCTTCTCCTGTTGAACCAGTAGAAAAATCAACAACTGATAAGAAGGTGGATCAGGAAGCTAGTGCATAGAATGCAACTAGGAAATCTGACAAGCAGCAAATTATCAATACTACTGCTCTGAATATGGATGCTGCAATTGTTAATGCAATGGAAAGAAATGCACAGGTACAGCAGATGCATGATGATAATGCATTAATTTCAGTTGCTCGATCAGGTGGTGAAGCGGATTTTCAACATGGGCAACAATCACAGGCTAAGGTTTAGTCAGTAGTGCATCGCTCACTAGAAATTACTTGATTGGTTATTCAATGTGTCCCTTCTAATGAACCATATTTTTTATATGTGGATCGAGAATTTCCTCTAGTTTTGAATAGAGAAGTGAACGTGAATAAGTAGAAATTATGCTTCGAAATTTGTATTGTCCTATTACCTGGAGTATTGTAGCAAGTTTTAACGTATATACATATTTATTTTTTATTATTATCAGGTGGTGCACATAGAAGATATTGGACTAACCAATTTTGAGGAACCAAGAGATATTGAACAGGTATCTGATTGTAGTATGGTTCATGTAAGACTTAGTACTGTAGATAAAATTACATTACTTGGTATCTGCCTAGTATGCTAGGAATTCTTTTCTTTCTTTTTCATTCGGCACATACTGCATTAAATCTCGAATGGGAAAAGCAGAGTTATTGATTTTTGTATAATTGTCTAGAGACAGGAAATACCTCTGTTTCCAGTTTCTTCCCAAAGATGCTTATAAGAAGTTTGTCCATTCTTAGTCAATTTCAACCGAGAGAACTGCTCTCATTGGTTAGATTGTAGTGCTCCAAGCAAAAAGGGATAACTACTGATTTTTTTAATGACGGGGATCGGATTAGTTTGTCCAAACTTCGACTATTTAATTGGTACCTACTATTGTCTGCTCTCTACCTGTACATGTAGATAACTAAATGGCTGTTCTACCAGTACAGGTAGACCTTGCATACAGTTTTAGCTCTCAACCTCTGCTTTGAGAGAATGGCCTTGTCAATATAATTTACGTCACATTTCACCCAGTTTGTGCTACAGAATGAACGTATAGAGAAAGATATATATTCTAAAGTACATTCAAACCGATAAACCATGAACAGAATGAGATGTTAAAGTTTCTTGCTTCTCTACAATTATATCGATCACATTGATTGGTTTTAAAAAAATGACTTCTATTGTTAGGAAACTTGGGAAAATTTCCGGAGTAGCTAAGCATAAATATATTTGGATGAATATTATCAATAAAAAAATGGTAAAATGCCAGTTTTACTTGCTTCATTGAGAACTTATCTAGACGCTAATAAGACACTAATGTGATACATTTTGTTTCTGTTAAATTTTTTTTAGCTACTTGCTTGATTAGTAGAGAAGGAACTTTATTCTTTTTGTGGTAAAGTTGATATTTCAGCAGCTATATAATCTCTGCTAATTTAATACATCTTTCTTCTACTTAATTTTGTTTATCTACTTACTTGATTAGCTACTTTTTTATTAATGGGAAAGGAATGCCATTCTTTTTGGGTTACAGTTGATGTTTGAGCCGCTATTTTCTCTGCTAAATTGGACTGTTGTTTTTCTGCACTGCTTCTCCATAGTTTCAGCTATATTTTCTGTATCTTTGAGCAGTATTTTGCGTACAAATTCGGCACTGTTTCAGCTACTTAGGTGAAATAGTTCTGCTGCTGAAAGTTTGAAAAGGATTTTTGTTAAGTTGTGAGTCTCTTTTGGGCTGAATTCATCTAGATTTTTGATGCAGTCTTGGGTTGAATTTGGAGAGGGTTAACTGAGGAATTGACTATAGTGTTTAAATTCTTCTAAGCATATATTCTTACTAGTTGTTAGGCTAAAGTAATTTAATTTTTTTTGTATGTAGGATGAATCAAGCGGCAACTCTTAAAAGTCCATACGCATATCTATAGTTTCTTTTGGAAAATATTGACCTTTAGCTTATTGTTCATGAATATAGCAGTGTAAAATTTATTTTTAAATGGTTCATTACCCAACCCATTTTTTATTGATAATATGGGTGAATAACTGTTTTCTTATAACCATTTTGCCACCTCTAGATTTGACCAAAAGAAATGCTTCCAAGAAGTGAAATTACTTTGTTCATTCAATAGAATTATTAGTCGGTGCTTATGAGCTGATTTTTTTTTGATAAAGTAAACCCTCCTAAAGAGAATTTGGTTATCCATTTTGGAATAAGTCAGTAATAACAAATTGGACAGTTTCCGCCTCTTGATAACAAAACCACTTTGAAATTTTCTAAAAAACCGTGCTAGCAATGACTAAACAATTCAGTAGATCCACAAGAGTCAAAATCCTTTAACTGTGCCATGAACAAAACTATTGTAGAAAACACGATGTCTACTCTTTATCTAGAAGGGAAGAAGAGTTTCCTAAAGGAAACAGGTTCATTCCCATCCTGTGGTGCCAGCAGTAGGGGTAGCATCTGGCACAGGAACTGGAACAGGTGCAGCTGCAGTATCCTAGCCTCCTCCTTCAGTTATTTTACATTATAATGTGTATGAATCAATTTTTTGCAACTGCCAAAAATTTAAAAATTAGTTGAAAGCATCTGCACTGCAAAGGTTCCAAAGAAAAGTAAATAAAGGTGAACTTAATTCCAATTTTCAGCTCTCTGATTGTTTCAGTAACTTCATTGATCATGGTCTGCGATAATCTGATTATCATGGTCTGGATTTTTCTTTTTGTTAAGTGATGGATGAGATCGAGTTACCTCTATCCACCCTCGATCATTTAATTGATTCACAGCTTGAGAACCTGATTCTACCAGATGTGTGGCCTCATTCACATGCACAGAAGATTTGTGCACATTTTGTAGAATCTGATTTGGCCTCATTTTGCCATTTTGCACATCTGATTTGTGCACATTTTGTAGAATCTCTGCACTGCTAATCTGATTTGGCCTCATTCTCATGCACATTTTGTAGCTGCAACTCCAAAGCTTGACGCAACTGTAGCACCTTTTGTTGCACTAGGAATATTAGCTGATTTTCCACCCTTAGTTTTTCTCAACTAGCTACACTTCAAGACTCCCCTGCTCCCTGCTACATCATTTTCACGACCTGATGCAATAGTAGGAACAACTCCCTTTGTACCATATTCAGCTTGGCCTGAAATATTATGTGTTATCCCAGAAGACTTAGGATTAACATGCACAAATCAGTTCTGTTTGTTTGAAACTTCATATTAAATTGGTTACGATCCTTGTCGCTGAAAACTCTATTGACATTCTTGGCTAAATTTTGAGGTCTACTAAACTTTTTTTTAATCTAACTTGACTTGTTAAAAGTTATTTTAGTGTTCATTCTATCTTGACTTGTAAGTGATGTGCAATAATATTTTTTTTGACAGTCTGAACTTCAGAATCGTCAAAGTTCCGGAGAAACAGCAGATGGTGCATTTAGGGCTGTATTTGGAAAGGATCAACCTGGTCGGGTTAGATGCTATGGTAGATCGGTGACGACAGACTCTCTGAAAAAAGATGAAGAAATCACCAAGCTTAAACAAAAGCATGCCAATGAAATAACTTCTCTGAAGGAAGAAATGAAGGAAATGATGAGAGAAGAAATGCGATATTTTTTTAGTCGAATGGTGAAAAAGAACCCTAGACTGGATTTTCATAATATACAAGGGTGTGTTGGATCTAATATTCCTTCACCAGTTGATGCAAGTAGTGAACGAGCAATGAGAGGCCAAAATCTACCACATTCTTCTGGCTCAACTCACGCCCCAAGTCTTGAAAAGGTAATTATATTTCCCAATTCCAAAAACTACCTCAATCTTAACTTACAAAATCATGATTTCTCCGGTGTATACTATATATATGTTTCTTCCTAATTTTTAATTTTATTTTGAATGTGTAGGAAAATACGGGTGATGCAATTGGATATGGTGGTCACAAATCAATTTGATTCATTAAAGTGAATGGTGAAGACCTTTTGAATTATTGGGATGTTTATTTTTATTGATTCTATAAATATGAATACATTTGGTTTTGTAGAGATCTTTGCTAGTGAACTCTTGAATCAACAGGGCTTTATTACTACAGATAGTACACAAAGTATGTTTCTTTATTGAAATTTATTTTAAGTATATGCATTTGAATTATTTTTATTCTATAACTTATTATCAAATTTAATGCTATATATATAGTGTGTGTGAGAGAGAGAGAGAGAACAGAATTTTATGCAAACAAATATAGTTTTTTAACTACAAAATTGTGGCTAATATAAGTATTTGAAAAATAACTTTGTAGTGTAGACAAAATCGCCACGCTTAAAAGGTGTGACCAAAGGGATTGTGAATCTGGCATTGTTATATGATAAATGTTGCTCTAGAAGCCACACTTTGTAAGCGTAGCCTATAACATGACAAAGGTCATGCTTCATAAGTGTAGTTTTATGTCATAAAAGCGTGGCTATATGAGAAAATATAAGTGTGGCCTTTGTACCGTATCGGCCACACTTTTAAAGCATGGCTTCTAAGGCAACACCTACAAAGCGTGGCTAATAGTCAAAGGTTACAGTACTTTAGGCCACCCCCCAAAAAGCGTTGCCTAAAATCGTAAAGTGTTGCCTTTGCCCAAATGCTACACTTCTTGGCATCTTAGGCCACACTTCTCAGGGGTGGTTGTAGGCCTAAAATGCTGCAGTGACGCTCCGCTACACGCGATCGGCAGCGTCCGCTATAGAGCCACCTACATTCATAAAAAAAATATAGCGCTCCCGACAAAAGGGACGTTAGTGCCATTGAATAGCAATAGTATGTATAACTAAACACCATATAGTTAGAAAGAACCTTCATCCGAGAACAAAGAGGAAATCATAAAGACAACAAGGTTTCAAATAAGCAACATGTCAACAATATAAGGAGTTTCACATGATTTTCACAAAATTTCTGAATTTTAGATTGGAGCATCTCACACTGTTGCATCATTGTCCACTTTACCACCGCTTCTTTGAGCGGAGTCTGATCACGGGTCGATCGGCTAAGCTGTCTCCCGAAGACGTTACAATTATTTCATTCACACTTTCTAGTTTCCATCATCAATACATTACCACCATGTGTATATATATATCATGGCGTCCGATCACGACCCGATTGGCTAAGCCGTCTCCCCGAGACGTTACCATTATTTCATTATTTATCTCACCAATCTTTGGTTACACAAGTATTAGTTCACCGGCACTTGGGGCTACGATTTTATCACATCATTCTTGGCACTAGGCCGGATTTTACAATTCGAGTTCTTTTCACATATTTCACATCAATATCAATCTCAACAAGCCATTTAATTTAAGAGGTGAACTACACATGAGAGGAAACATGATCATGGTCATATAGAATATTTCAGAAATAATACACCTCAAATTCTCGACACGTTGGCCACAATCTATTTTCCGAAATCATTTGATTTATTTCAACCATCCTTATACATAGAGGATTTCACATAGTTTGACATTACAATCTTGACTTAAGGTCTAGGCATTTTAATACTTGATTCATATTCCCCGCACATTTTTAAATAATCAACAATAGCGCATTAATCATATTGAGATACATCTTTCACGCATATAAGGTCGCAACCCTAAATTTATGTGAAACAACAATCAATACAACAATTCAACTTTAATCTTACCGTAGTTACACAAACACCTTGGAAGCTCAATTTCTAAGAGATGGGGTTTTAGCCATACATACCTGAAACTTGCCCTTAATGACACTACAATGATCCAATACCCTTAAGTAACTTCAATCTACAATACAACATTCAATAGGACCAATATTAGTAATAAATTCAATAACTTATGCCATTTAAGCCTATTATCAAACATCTTGTAGGCGTAGATATTTACACCTCATAACTATAGTATTGGTTCCTCTAACTATCACCATTAACCAACAATTCATCCCACATTAGTCTTTAACAACGTATACTCCCAACCTCACATGTGTGATCAACCATTCACACCCAACCACAAAAATTCCATCAAATAATCACCTTTAAATCCCTACCATGTTCATGTATTTAAATTGGGAATTTATGGCCTCCAATGACCATACCATAAGTTGTAATACATGATTCATACTCATAATTTCATAATAACTCTATATATGTAAGTCTAAGGTGTAGGATTACCTCTTGAAGACCAAATCTTGAAAGACAAATTTGGGGTGTTCTTGAGATTTTGAAGAAATCCTATGAAATCCTATCAAAATCATGTTGTAACTAGTGATTGAGAAGTGAAATCACCATGAAAACACACTTAAAAACTCACCTTAGGTGTGCAATTGGATGCCTTGGTCGAGTTGGGGGTGTAGAGGAAGCCCTAAACTTGAGAAATATCTCAAATTCTTTTATTTTCGGTCCTTAAGTGTATTTAGAAGCCTTCCACTAGCGTGATCGCGCTTCTAGTCATGCTAAAGTAGCGCGACAAAGGCAGAATACTTTGCAATATGCGCGTCCACTAGCGCGATCGCGCACCTGGGCGTGCTAGTGACATATGCCCAGTAAAATGGTCATAACTTTCTGTATACACCTCCAAATTACAAACGGCTTGTTGTGTTGGAAACTAGACTCAAATAGATTTAATTTTATAGGTTGTTCATCACACAAATCATTATATAACGGGAGATATGTTCGTCCAAAGTGAGGTCTTGTGCGTTCTCATTTACAACTTTCGTCTATTATGAAATTTTCCAACTTGGCTTAGACTTAGGCCTCTCCTTAGACCTTAATTCACTTCTAATATGACTTATACGCTTATTAATATCCATTGTATCATGAATCCTCATTTTCTCACAAAATAAAATAATTAGCCTACCTTGGCACGACGAAATCTTAAATTACTTGAAAAAAAGATTCTGGGGCCTTACAGTAGATATGTTTTCTATTGTTATAAGATGTATTAGATGTATTTAAGCTACTGTATTCATAAATACAGTACCAAAAATAGGCGTGAATCAGGGAAGTCCAGCTAATAGTTGTTGTATTCGAGTGTATTCAGTTTTACTCATGACGTGAAATATGGGATTACAACTGGACAGATTATTGTATTCGACTGTATTCACGGCGTGAAACATGGGATTACACTGTTTTTAAACGGGAAGTGAATCAATTAACCTAATCGACTCCTAAAATAACTCAACAAACTCAATTATAACACACAAATTTTGTATTTTCAGTTATAAAAAAGATTCTCAACCGAAAATACTCCAAAAATATAGGAATCTTCAGAGAAATTATATAATACATCTGAATACATAAAATATATTAATTAAAAAATATATACGAATACATTCATGGCATATAGAGAGACTGTGAATACAATAAAATACATAGAATACGATGGCATACATTGAAATACAATAAAAAAGACAGTGAATACAATGAAATACATGGAATACAGCGAGATACATTAAATTGCAAAGAAAAAAAAGACAATGAATACAATAAAATACATAAAAATACAACGTGATACGTTGAAAATACATTGAAATATATTAACAGAAAATCAAGTTGCTCAGCCCCAAAATACGTCGTCTTTTTCAAGAACAAACCCTAATTTCTGGCGAATCCGCCGTTGAGCAAGAACCTTGAATCTCACTGTTCCCACGCATCCTGTACAGTAGCCGAGCAAAAATCATGGCAAGGCATTAAAGCTTGAATCTTGTATTGAAAATCATACAAATTTTTGCTGGCTTCATCTCCTTTGGATTCCATTTGGGTTGCACAAAATTCATACACTGTTCCCACGTTATTCATACACTTCATCTCCTTAGGATTCCATCTAGCAAAAATCATACTCTGTTCCCACGCATCATGTACAGTATCCGAGCAAAAATCATACAAATTCAGAGGCTTCATCTCCTTTGGATTTCATTTGGGTTGCACAAAATTGAGGGGAAAAGTCAGAGAAGTCTTCGTGGTATACCAGGCAAAATCAACATTTGTGACTAATGGTAGGTGATATGGGTGAGAGGAATTTTGAGATTGAGCATCATGTTTTTATGGAATGGGGGAAGAGAATGGCATGTATCAAAGTAGAGAGAGAGAAAGTAAATTGTAAGGACCCGACTGGTCGTTTTGCATTTTTGAACCCCGTTCCCTTAGATAATACTTTTCACACTTGCTTTAGCTAATTTATGACTTGTGGAGACGGTTGGTTCGGAAGTTAGAAGAGTCTTGAGCAAGAATAAGTCTAGTTGCTTCTTTAAGTCTCTTTAAAAAGGCCAAGTTTGACTTCGGTCAAAATTTTGGGAAAACAGGCTCGGAACCGTAATTTGGCAATTTTTGAGGGTCCGTGGGAAAATATTGAACCTGGGCGTATGCCGAGAATCGAATTCGGAGGTCCCTAGCCCGAGTAATGAATTTTTATGTAAAATTGTTAAGTTTAAGTTTCAAAGATTCTAATAAACTAATAAATTATTGTTTTCATAGGTATCGGGTTCAGATTTTGATTCCGAAACTTGGTACAAGGTCCGAAATATCAGTTAAGACCTACCCGTAAAATTTAGTGTCAATCCGAGTAGTTTAAGGGCATTTTGACCCGTTGTAGGAGAATTAAGTACTTGAGGTTCAATGAATTGATTCATTTGGTTTTGGGGGTGATTCCTCGATTTAATGTTGTTTTGAGTGTTTCGAGGGTACGAGTAGGCCCGCCTCGTGATTTTAGACTTGTCGGTATGTTCGAGCGGGGCTCGAGAGCCCCGAGCATCAAATGGTCGAGGTTCGAGCGAAGTGGAAACTTGGAAAATAGACTGAGATTTTGCTGCTTCTGTAAAAACCACATCTGAGGTTCTTGGACCGCAGAAGCAGGACCGCAGATGCGGTCATAAGGTCGCAAAACGAAAAGGGGGCCAGGCCAGGCGAACCGCAGAAGCGGTCGTTTAACCGAAGAAATAGTTCTGCTTAAGCGGATGTCAGACCGCACAAGCGGTCGAGCCCAACTGGCCCAGGACCACAGAAGCGGCCCAGTAACCGCATAAGCGGTCCTGTCCCTCATCGCCATAAGCCGCAAAAGCGGCCCAGAAATCACATAAGTGGTCTTGCTTATGCGGCCCCAGACCACAGAAGCGGAAATCGCTTGGGGGCAGTAGCTCATTCAATACTAACTCAACCCATTCTTTAACACATTTCTCTCAACACTTGGGCGACTTTGGGGGTTTCAAAGAGGGAGTTTCCACACATCATTTCAAGTTAAGTAATCCCTACTCATTTTTAGTTCAAATACATAAACATTAGGTAGAATTAATACTAAAATTAGGTAAAATTCAAGAGATTAGAGTTAGACCTAGGGTTTAACCAAAACTAAGATTTAATCCTATAATTTTCTATGAAATGAACTAGAAATCATATATTTGTGATCCTTAGGTGATAGAGAACAACTTTCTTCGAAAAATATTGGAATTCGGGCGTGTGGGCCCGGGGTCGGAATTTAGGAAATTCGTGTTTATTGTTTAGGAAATTGTTTAAACAATTAGAATTCAACCTCGTAAGCTCTTATTGACTAGTTCTTGTTTATTTTAATTAGTTGGTGCTCGTTTGTCTACGAATTGAGGGTTTGGGCTTATTTTTGATATTGGAAGTGCGCTTTCGGAGCAAGGTGAGTCTCCTTTCTAACCTCGTAAGAGAAAATTGTCCCCTTAGGATTTATGTTGAGTATTCATCGCTAAATGCGGGAGACTACGCACGCGTTAGGTGACGAAAGCCCGTGCGTAGCTACTACTATGTTAAATGTCCGGGTATCTTAGGACCCACCACATGCCTATTAAATATATCCCCTTACATTAAATTATTGTCATGAACACCTAGTATGTACTAGAGACTTAAAAAGGAGGATATGAGCATATTTCTATAGTTAATTGAGTTTTATTTGGTATTTTTGACTATTTATGTGTCATATGTGTGAGCTTGATATTTCATTCTTATTTGTGGATCGGGCCGATCGCCTCGGTATGAATAGATGCATCTATAGGCGCGCCGTCGACCCTCGGCAAGTGCATAGTTTATTTCTGTTGGTTCGGACCATCGCCTCAGTATTATGTGCGCATGTTAATTGTGGAAAAGCTTATATATGCTTTGTTTTACCACCATCTCATATGATAAATTATAAACTTGATGATGTATAATTCTTGACTTATACCACTTGCTATAGTCTGTCGTTACTTGCAAACTCCATGTTTTGAACATATCATATTTATATATATATGTTAATTGACCTAATTAAGTATCGATTCGACCTCTCGTCTCTACTTCTTCGAGATTAGACGGGATACTTACTGAGTACACGTTGTTTATGTACTCATGCTACACTTCTGTACTTAAATGTACAGGGTTTGAGGCAGGTAGATCCGGACATCACTCTGGTGCATATCAGTGTGCGCTTCTGGGACTTCTACGGTGAGCTGCACTCTCCTCTTGTCGATCCACAGCCGAAGAAGTATTCCTTGTATTTTTGTTATTTCTGTCTATTCTGATTCAGACGGTAGGATAGGGTATTATTCATGTCATGTATATTCTACTAGTTGCCCGTAGTTTGTGACACCAAGTTCTGGCACACACACAGTAGTAGACGATATTTTTGGGTTGTATGACTGTCTTTACCTCTTATTGATATTTATTGTTTATTGCTTTAATTGGAAAAGGATTTTTATTATAATGACTTGGGTAAAAGGGGAAAAATGGGAATTTAATTATTCTTCCGCGTAGGCTGGCCTGACAAACGGTGTCGGGCGCCATCATGACTTATTTTGGAAAATGGGTCGTGACAAAAATAGTGTAACTGAACAGCGTATTTAGTGGCTTAGGGGTAGGTAACCAAAATTAGATATTTTATTATAAACATTAAAAGATATCTATAGAAAATAATTTTTTTAAATAGTATTTATTTAAAATAAATAAGGTGTTAACCTTGGCTATTGGAAGTAAAAATTCCAAAAATCTATATTTACTTAAAAGAAAAAAAGTCTGTCATGGGATTTTGCCATTTGTCACGTGCATAAAATGCCATGTGGGATTTTTTAGGACAAATTAGTTAATTTAGGTAAAAGTAGTTTCTCTTTTTAAATTTTGAACTTGAAAACACTTAATTAGCTATTTTATATTTTAAATAAAATTTGGTTTCTACTGTTTCTCAAACCCACGCCATTAGTTAGTTTAGGTAGGTAAAAGTAGTTTTTCTTTTTAAATTTTGAACTTGAAAACACTTAATTAGCTATTTAATATTTTAAATAAAAAGTAGTTTCTATTGTTTCTCAATTCCCACGCCAAAAAAAAAAAATCCCACTCCATTAGTTAGTTTGGGTGAAATTACTTTTTTTAAAAAAATTTTGAATTTGAAAATAATTAATAGGTATATTATTAAATTAAAGAACCAGTAGTTTCTACGCCTATTTGCCCTAGAAAGAGGAATTGGGAATTCGGCGCTTCAGACCCACGACCTTCCTTCGCCTATTTGCACTAGAAATCCCAATCCTACAAATTTGGCTTCTATCCCATGATCTCTCACCACTATTTCAACTTCTTACCCACGCATCTACATTCTCAGTAACATGATTTTACAGTTTTCTCAATTCAGTTTTCTACTTTTATAATATATACTTCTATTCTTTCTCCCTCTTCTGCATATCAACAGCAATTGTCGACTACAAGAGGTTATCAATATGATTTGTATTTCATAAAAATCTTTATTACAGTTGAGATTGTATTTCTTGATAGATTTTTCTGTGAAGTTTGTTGACGGCGTAACTCCTAGGCAACTGTTGTTTACTAATCTTAGGATTATACACAGATTTTTGCTGATGATTTTTTGGAGAATCGTCAGCAAAAAGACAATTATTTCACATGATGTGTTACTTCATATGTGTTTCAATAAGTATTTTATTGCAGTTTGTACTAATCTTTATAAATACCTCTGTCTATTTCAAGACTTAATGGCAGCTCAAGTAAATTTCGTTAGCGAAATTAATAGCAAGTCAATGAATTGGAAATTAAAGGTTCGTGTTGTCAGGCTTTGGGAAAATCTGGATCGCGATAGACCTGATACGCCTTTTTCTATTGAGATTATTGTGATGGATGAAAAGGTATTGATTTAAACTAAACGAATACTTTCTATTTGCATTGTTTACATATGAATAAAAATATTACAGTCAAACTTAGTCATTTTAACTAATTGACTATTTTTGTTAGGGTGACCGCATTCACGCAAGTATTGGCAGGTCTTTTATCCAAAGGTTCAAGCAACAAATTAAGGAAATGGGTTTGAACATCATGAAGAATTTCGTGGTTTGTCCAAATAATATGAAACTGAAGACCAAAGACCACAAGTTTAAGTTGATGTTCACGCATAAAACCACTGTTGAGGAAATACATAATCCACATTTCAACATGTGCATCTTCAAATTTAAAACCTATGAGCAGTTGTCAAATCCTCAAGAATTTGACAATACTGAGCTATTCGGTAATTAAATTTCTCTCATTTTTTTCAGTTTTATTTTATTTTTAGTTATTTGTTATATGAATCAATATAACTAAACATGGCAGTGAAGTAGTAGCTACAAAATAATTTCCCTATTGGTGTGGCTGGCTTCTCTTTTGCCTTATCTTTTGCCTTATCATAATACACATCTGAGCCCCATTTGCTTTAAAGAAAAATAAAACAGAAACTTTTACATGATTCAGTCTGGGGTTAAGTCGAATCTGCGATTTTATGGTTACATGTTATAAAGCATCTTGAAACCCTCACTTTAGTTGTTATGCATTCCTCAAAGCTAACTACTTACTTTTGTATAACTAATAAAAGTAATTGTAAAATTGACGTGTCCTCTTTCGAAATTGACAATCTGATTTCTATCAATCGTGGATACAATTTTTCGATTTCAGTTAATATTCTATAATCTCTTTTCTGTCTTATATGTTTGTTTTACCCATTTCTATATCTTAAGTAGATCATGAAATTAAATTATTCTTTAACAATCTTCATTTATATTGTCCATAATAATTACTAATTTTGAACAAATTTTAATGTTATTGTAGATGTTATTGGCGAAATTGTGAGCTATGAAAACGTATAATCTATCAAACAAGATGATAGCATCCGTATGTTCATGAACATTGAGATACAAGATTATGAGTAAGTTCGCCACAATTTATTAAACTAACTAAATATTTCAGCAATTCCTTAATTTGATTCCTATGCTTAACCTTATAATAATTGTAGGAGCAACAACATTTCTGCAACTCTTTGGGGAGACTTTGTCGAACAGAGCAAGCCGCATTTGAATGGATCCAATGATAAGCCTATTGTCATCGTCATGCAATTGATTAGAGCACATCGATATCGAGGTTATTAAATTGTCAACTTACATTACATTACAATGTCTTTATACAATTAGTAAACACTTAAAAATTACTTTTATGTGTATAGAACAATATTCGGTGAGGAACACTTGGAATGCGTCGAAGCTTTGGATCAATTCAAATCTTCCTCAAGTTATTGACTTTTGCTCCAGGTCTATAAGTTAAACTTAATTAAAGGATATTTCAAATCAGATTTTAGTCTTAATATTTATTAACATATCTCAACTTAAAAATGAAATAGAATGGTTTCTGTGCGTGGAGAAAGCTCACAAAGAATTACTCAAATTTCATCTCAAAAAACTCATTCTGTTGCTGATGAGCTAGCATCTGGAAGCATTGAAGTTAAAACTATTGAGGATCTGAGTGACTGTAAGCATTTGAGTACCTACTTTTTAGTTTTGTTAATTTTTAATTATCACGACTTTTATCCTCTCTTTCTCTCCATAACATTTTTATATATAATTTTTATGCGCAACCAGGAGATTTTTGGGTTGTAGCAACTATTGTACACATAGAATTAGACCGTGGATGGTGTTATTTAGCATGCAAAAATTGCGCAAAGAAACTAGACAAAGAGGGGGGGAAATTTTATTGTAAAAAAGCAAGCAGATTCAATCTCCCACTCATAGGTATGACCATAATTTATAGTTTTATTTTACTATTATTAAAGATTAAAAAATTAAAAGCACAAACTTTTTTCAGGTACAGGCTACAAGTTAAGGTGATGGATTACACCAGTACAGTTTTTTTGCTGTTGTGGGATAAGGATGCAGCTAAGATTATCGAAAAATTGGCAAATAATTTAAAGGATGTTGTATTCGAGGTATAATACAATTGTTTAGAAAAATAAGACCATCAACTTTGAAATAAGTGGTACATGATCCAATCCCATGCATCTCCTTTCGTTCTTATTTTTGGGGTAGTTTAATTTGTGTTTATAAGCATGTGAGGATTTTTAAACTTCAAAGTCCCAAGTTTAAGTTACAAATTCAGCACTGAATGTTGTGAAACTACCTCTATTGACCTTCACATTATCAGAATGGTTACTTCTGCCATTTAATTTACTTTGAATTCTCAGATAGTATTATTTTTCTATAACTATGAAAGCTAAAAAGTGAGTTTGACCGAGCAACAATCAAATCACTGTGTAAGGGTAAGTAGCTTTACCTTTTTAGCATATATATTTCTTTGATTCCCACGTGACGTGGTTTCGTTCTGCTTTCTTGTGTCTTTTATGCTTCTGACCCTTGCTAATCATTTATTTTACACATGATGCTTTATTGCTCTTTCTGTTTGGATTTTTTAAAAGTCAAATGAGCTTATTTTGCTAAATCCGTATGCATTTTCTCATTTTAGATTTACTTTAGAGGGTTGATAAGTTTCAAATGATGGTAATAGTTCTCTATTCTTAGTTGTCCCTAAGTATTGGTAAAGTTAAGATAATTGTAGTTTGGTGTCTTTTAAAGAGCATAAATGTCGTTTGAATTTTGATTGATGTTTCACTTTATTTTGATCCTACTTCAGAAGTCTTATGTTTTCACTTTAGTTTCTGATGTTCTACTTTTCTCTTTTTATTTTAGTAGCTTATTTAGTGTATTGTTCCTGGCATTTAGCTTATGCTTAATAACAAACTTACTATGATAATTGAAGCATTATCTTTATAACTATTAAATTCATTATAATATGGAACAAAAAAATATGTGTACACCATATTACATTTGCTTTTTTACTTTTATTGTTGTAGCTTCTGTTAACCGTTGTGATTATGTCCTTTTTGTTAGAATTATGGTGCTGCAGACGACTTTTCATGTCCAATGGAGATAGAAAATATTGTTGATAAAAATTTTATATTTAAAGTGGAGGTTAAGAGTTCCAATGGTAAGAAACAAGATGATGTCTTGAAAGTTGTTACACTTAGTGACGACGAGGAAATTATAAAAAAAATACATTCCTTCTCCACGTGAAGAGACACTCAAAGTATGTTTCTATACTTAATTTTTCTCAACTTTTCTATTTGTGATTGAATTGATTTACTTATGATGCACAATTTTTTATAGGATCCAGATTTCAATAATAACTAACTCAGTCATGAAGATAATGAAATCACGGTGATTTTATAACTCATTATTAATATTTTACATAATTCATTCTTTTAATTTAATGATTTGCAAGTTCTACAAAAATAAAGCAATAAAAACTACAGATTAACTATTGATTTTGACAAGTTTTTGTGTTTTAAATATGTAGGATTCTACTGAAGATAACGAGTTGATCCATGTTTCAAATACACCTGCCAAGATTGCAGCAGTGGTTGAAGAAGATTCGAATGCACAATTATCGGGAAATAAGATCAAGAGAGTATTTAAAAATAAGAAGATAACATAAGTTGTTTGCATATGTACGAATTGTAGAAACTAAGAATTGTCTGATTAGTTAGTTTATTAGTTTTATTGGTTATGAACAAGATGTTTGAATCATTTCATGTTATTCTTGGTATTGAACTTTTCCTGTTTAGTTAGTTTGGTATTTTCATTTGCTTTGGACAAGATATTTGAATCAATTCATGGTTCTTTCAGTTGTTAAAATTTTTCTATATAGATACATAGGACAGTCCACAGAGTTTTAAAGCTCCATTTATTTTTTTTACTTAATCGGGCTATGAGCCACTGTTGGTTGTTTTTTGCATTCTCCTTTGCAGGTGTCTCCTCTTTGATCCATCATTAGCACTGGAGAATTTTTAAACTTCTTGGTTATGGATGAAGTTTTCGAAAAATTGTGAGCATGTCAACATTCTACAAGATAAGTGCCTTTCTCTATATTTAAAATCTGTTTGCACATGATCTTCTTTTCAATTTTTTCTATATCAACATTCCTGCAATTTTATATGCTAATATCTTCGGTATTCCTAAGACCCTCAAGTGATATGTGAAGTGGGAACACTGTTTTCACATTTGCATATATTTATTTTTATGTTGAGAACTCTTATTAGTTCTTCAAGAACCTTACATTAATATTATTACTCTCCGATGTTATGTCTATGATTCTTATGGGTATATATTCTAAGTTATTTCGTAAAATCTGTGTTTCACAGAATCGGATGCGATCATTCTTTCATTTCACTTATTATTTCTTGACAATGGCAGGGTTTTGATGTGAAACTCATTGATGTCAATAGGACATGTAAGGTCATTAAGCTAATGCGGCTATTCCAATGAATTTCTCATTCTTTTTTAATGGAGCTTGAATAAATAATTTCATAAATTATGGCTGAAATGTGATACATGGGGACAAATTGTCAAGTATACTGTTTTGTTGGCTTGTGAAAACTATCATGGAGTTGTTGGTTTCGCAAAAGTAAAAGGTCCAGCTATTCCCATTGCCTTCAAAAGATACAAGGGTCTATTTATTATTTGACCATTCCATTTAAAGGCGTGTTTTTATTTTGATCAATGCCTTAGACTGGATGATTGGTCTTTCAGCAACTCTGCTAAAACAAGACTTTTATTTTTAAAATGAATTGTGCAGGCAGATGAGAAATGCTTTCAGAACCTATATTATGTCGAGCGGCATGAGGATCATACAATTTCGCATGCAGTTCAAACAAGCTACAAAAAGACCAAGGTGCCAAATATCTGGAGTGTGAATTTTAGTCATTCTTTTGTTAAACTTTTGTTTGCTCATACGCATAACAAATGCATTATGACTTTCTCTTTATGCATACTTAAAAAAAGAGGAGTCTTAGTTTTCTGTTCATAAAGGGTAAAGTTTCTCTATTTTTTATTGTTTGACTATTTAGTCTTGAACCTTTGCTTACTTGCACCTCAATGCAGGTATATTTGTGGCCTGCTCCTACTCAAACAGGGATGAAAGCAGGTAGAATCGTCCAAAGAATTTTGCATTTAGTTGGGTTCAGGAATGTAAAATCAAAGGAATTGTATGATACTTATTATCAAGCAGGTCACATAATGTTGAAATTTGGTGTTTATTCTGTGCCCATCATTTTAACATCATACTCCGGCAGGTTGTTGGTTCAAGGAATCCACATAATACAGTTAAAGCTCTTTTCAAAGCTCTAAATGCGGTAAGTCAAATGTTCTGCTGGCCAGGAGCGGTTCTGGACAATTACAACAGGTATATATGTAGGCTTTTGTAGTTAATGGTTTGCCTAAAATATAGACCATGTCAGTCCTTTATATGCTGCATTTAAGTTGAGCATGCATCCTTCATGAATACTCAGCTTTCTCTTTTGTAATGTAGGTTTCTGCAGTTAATTGAGAGAAACATATACCTTTGAATGACTGGCATTAACGATATGTAAAAGAGAGCGAACACTTATCGTGAAGTGAACTGAAATGTGCGAGATTGAGATGTAATTATGGACGATGTGTATATGAACTGGAAGTAAATTTCAGAATATCTACTTTAGCTTTTGGCTTATCACAGTTACCCAGGCAAAGGGCAACCAGTAGTTCAAAGTATTCAAGTTCTGAAGCCTGTTTGATTAGTTTGGGCTTAAAAGCATGTGCTCAACTTCTGTAACTGCTATAAAAAATTTTCTCAAGAGTTTGCTAAGCTCGCCATGTTGCTTAAATTAAATTTGCTTATGTTCCCGAAGTTTAGAGTCTGTTTCCTTGCTGGAGCTGACGCATGAAGAGGTTCGTGCCTTGTGAATTTCACTAGCTTTAACTCTGTTTCCCAACAGGATTAGCAATCTAATAGTGTTTGTTTATTTCAGATGCCAAGTGGGGAAATGTAGTTAGAAAAATTAAGTTCTATGCATAAATATTGGTGGTCCCTAACATAGAAGTTTATATATTTATTTTTTTATTTAATTCTTTTGAATGTGATCGCTAAATTTAGTCTACACTAAAGACTTGTTTCTACTATATCCATTTTTTTCTTTGAAATAATTCGCGCATCGCGCGGGTACGTATACTAGTATACTTAATAACAAACTAGTTAAGGTGCCCGATATGAATCATCATTAGTCACGCTGCAACATTTAATCTAGTCTTAATTCAGAATTTAGTTTTGGGCTCCTTAACGTTAAAAAGTGCACTATTATTAAGGGATATTATCACTTTTAACCAGCGCCAAAAACTAATATTTATATTTGGTAATCGAAAAAATGTATAAAATTTATATAATTTTTGTATATAGCATACAGAATGTATGTATGTATATATATATATATATATATATATATATATATATATATATATATATATATATATATATATATATATATATTTTGTTCTTGAGAGCGGCTATACAGTGTCATTTTCCTATTACTTACTAATGCAATTAGCTCTTTTCGGAATTCCATTTCAAGGAATATAAAGCTTTTCTTCTGAAGCATCTTAATTCGTAGCTGCCGAAGTGTAGCAACAGTGCAAAATAAAAGGAAAAAGGCATATAATAAGATATGGGCCTAGTATATCTTTGCGATAGTTAACTAATCAGATAAATCATTGGGCCTGACTTAGGTATTTGGTTAGCCCAACTTTAGATGCACAAGCATCCAAATAAGTATATCTCCATTTTAAACCACACAAAAACGACGTTATAGAGAAACAATAATCCACACATGTATTTGGTGAAGCCATTGAAGAAATAAACACAATAAGCTTTTCTACCAACCCCTCCCCCAAACCCCAATTATCCAAACAATGAATGTGCTCAAAACTTGTGGAGAAAATTACCATCAATTATTAGTACCTCCATTGAATTCCAAATATAGAAATGCAAATGCTAATTTTGCAGAATCATTAAATTTTGCTCATAAAAACAGAAGAAAGCAGGCGGTAGTGAGAGGAAGTAGTGGTGGGGAAAGGCGTAGTTTCTTGACACTAGAAGAAGCTGGCCTTGTCGAAGTGTCTGGCCTCAGCACTCACGAACGTTTTCTATGTCGATTGACGGTACGTTATGGATTTAACTTATATATACTGACAGTACAATTAAAATTAAGTTAACGTTATGTAGTGCATTCTAGCTTGTTATAACATGTGGTTTGCTTTATTTTCTATATTACCAAGTTATTATAGTCACTAACATGTTGCTAATGTATATCATCTTAACCTTATGGTGTAAAAAGGTTATACATTATTGGTGTATAAAAATTAAACTCGTATACTATATTCTTTTCAAAAAAGATTGGGATGGGAATAAGTTTGTGAATAGAGGACAAATAGAAGTGAGCGAAAGGAGTAAATTCGAACCAAGGAAAAAAAAAGTATGATGAGACATAATTTTGTTGAAATTTATAAATGAAGAGGCTCTTACATTTTTGTAAGTATAATCAATACAATTGTGTTGTGCAGATTTCGTCACTGAATTTATTAAGAGTGATAGCAGAGCAAGAAGGTTGTTCAATTGAGGAATTGAATGCTGGTAGGATATGTGATTGGTTCTTGAAAGATAAGCTAAAGAGAGAACAGAATTTGGATTCTGCTGTCCTTCAATGGGATGAATCCGACTTCCAGCTATAATTCCACCCTCTGAATAGTAGCTGACTCAGTTCTTCTCATATTGAAAGGAATAAATGAGGAAAATTCAACAAAACATCAACTTTTTCCTACTAATACTCCATATCTTCTTTATTTCTTAGTAATGCGATCTTTTTCGGAACTCTACATAAATACGAGATATTTTAGGTTTGGAATGTCACTGAAATCTATCATTAGATAGATTTTTGTTGTCCCTTTTACTATCCCTTGAGCCGAGGGTCTATCGAAAATAGCTACTCTATCTTTACCTTGTAAAGGTAATATCTACAAGCATATTACCCTCCCTAAACCCCACTTGTTATTGTTGTAAATAGGTTAATTTCACGGATGATCATCATGATCATTAGATAGGTTAATTCCACGGATAATCATCATCCTTTCAGTTTATTGTATCAAAGTCATACACATTATTTTGTCTAAATAAGGAAGAAAAAAAACACATTAGGCATATAAGACTAGAAAATACTAAATTTGGTTGCGGAAATATTAAGTACACTATCATTTCAATAATTCATCTTACATAACATCCACGTATACGACTAAAAACATTTTAAGCAAAAAAAACAATTTTTTTTTAATTAGCTGATCAATCAAGGACTTTCCTCCTACTTGCTAAGTTAAGCAAATTGATACTACTTCAAGGGATATTGTACGTTAAATTTGTAGTCGGGGATCGTCCTCCTAATTAATACTTGCGAAATCTGCTTCTTCAGGGATGCTCTCTCTGAAGTCGCGCGTAAAGTAGGGTTAGCTAACGTACGCACGACGATGATGGCTCGACGAATCACAGATAATTGCACTGCCTACAATACCGAAAACGGATGAAGGAGGTAGATTGGTAACACCGGAATCAGGGGTACCACAAATGATAGGCCAAATGCAACTAGTTCACTGGATGACTGGAATGGAAAGTGCACCAACCGTCATGCAAGCTTCAAAATATGTTGAAATGGAGAAGCCCAAAGCAGTAGAGGTAGATGTTAACACAACAGCAAGGAAGCTAACTTTCTCAGTGCAATGGCCAAACCCTAATCGATCAGAGCCGACTCTAACTGATGTGATCAAAGAAAATAGATCTCAGCAACAGGGGGTGCAATTGGAATATTATCCACCAATTTTGAAGGAAGGAGTGAAGATTGTTCGACTAAATCAAGCAGAGGTGGCAGAGCAAACCCAGAAATGGAAAGCAGCACTAATTAGGTATGTACTGGGTGGAACTCCCTCCTTCAAGGAAATGCTAAACTTTGCGTATGGTGTGTGGAATTTCATCACAACGCCACAAGTATTCCTACACGATGATGGGTACTTTATATTTAGATTTAGCTCTGAGGAAGATAAGAACAGAATTATATAGAAAAGTCCATATACATATCATAATAGACCCATGATATTGAAGCAATGGATGTCTAATTTCCAGATGAGTAAATAAGTGACTCGAACTGTGCCAATTTGGGTCATATTTCCAGGATTACCAATTCAATTCTGGGATAAGGATAATTTGGGATGCATGGCCAGCTATCTAGGAAAACCTATATGTCCAGATAAACTCACAGCTGAAGGGGATAGGATTTCCTATGTGCGTATGCCTATTGAAATGGATATATCTCAGGAGTTACCAGATACAATGCTTATAAAGGAAGCAGATGGCAAATATTGAGAACACGTTCTTGATTATGAATGGAAACCTTCATTCTGTGAGGGGTGTTTTAAAATAGGACAACATGCTGACAATTGTGAGAAGGCTACATCAGTAATGTAACAGAAGCAAACCAATGAACATAAAGACAATATGATAAACAACAGAGGCTGATGAAACCAGTTAAGCAACAGCAGAGAAAACAGCCTATTGCCCAGTGGAGAGTTAAACATGTTGTTGAGCATACAAAAGAGCAGGAAAACCAGAATCCTGAACGAGCACAGAAACACCAGGAAATTCAAACTAGTGCAGAGCAAATTAATGAACAATAAGTGGAAATGCAGCCACAACAAAAATCTAGAGGGAAGCAAAAGATGAAAGCTCAAGGACAAACGCAACAGAAAGGAGCCCTAACTGATGCCGATTTAGAGAATATGCTGAAGAAAAAAGATACAGTCACTGAGAATACAAGAAGATAGCAGCACTGAAAAAGGTGACTGAAGGGATTGGCCTTAACGAGGAAAATCCACCATGATAATAAATTCCTGAAATATAAGAGAGCTGAACAAACCCTTTAAGCATAAAGAACTCAAGGTCTTTCTGCTGAAACACAAGATCACTTTACTAGGCTGCCTTGAGACAAAGACAAAGCCCAGGAGTGTTAGGAAAGTTAAAGAAAAGTTCTGTAAAGAATGGAAAGAGTATTCAGATGAAGCTATAAGTAAAATTGGGAGATTTGGAAGGAAAAAATGGTGCAAGTCCACATACTTCTGGTAACTACCCAACTAATACACTGCCAAGTGAAGGATAAAGGATCAACATTTTCATGTTACATAGCATTTGTATATGGGAAGAACAAGATAAATGAAAGGAGGTATCTATGGGAATAACTCAGACGGATTCATAGTACTATGCATGAGGCTTGGTTAGTCACGGGGGACTTCAACAATGTTTTGTCTGTCAATAATAGAATCAATAGGAAACCTGTGCATCAAGTTGAACTTGTGGACTTTCAAGAATGCATAAAGGATATTGGATTAGGGCAGTTAAATAGAAAAGGTTGTCAATGGTCATGATGTAATAAAAGGATACAGGGAGTAGAATATATAGCAACATTGATTAGGCATTTGGGAATGCTTCTTGGCTTACATATTACAGTAGCCTAGAGGCTGTTTTTGAAATGCCTAGAGTATCTGATTATTCTCCTGTTATTATCAACACAGATGTAGCCAAAAATCACTTGCCAAAGCCTTTTAGATTATATAATTTGCTGCTAAATCATAAGGAGTTTAAAGGGGCTGTCCATGAGGTGTGGAACCAACAAGTACTGGGGCATACCATGTACTCACTTTGGCTGAAATTACAGAGGCTAAAAGACAAAACACAACAAATGAACAAGGAGATATCTTCATCGGAGAAGAAACTTGGCAATCTCAGGGTGCAGCTGCAGAATACCCAAGGAAAACTTGATGAAGATCCATTAAATACCCAATTAATAGCCAATGAAAAGGAATTGCTCCTGCAGATTGAAATATGGGAAGGGGTAAATGAAGAAGTACTTAGACAAAGATCCAGAGCAATGTGGATAAAAACAGGTGATCAGAACACTAAATTCTTTCATGCTCATTTGAAGGCTAGACAATCTAGGAACAGAATAACATCTATATGCAATGATCAAGGGCTTAGAGTGAAAGATCCAGTATTGATAGAACAAGAATTTAGAGGTTTCTTTCAAACACTCTTGGGCACTTCAACTACAGAACTTCCTTGCATTGATACAGCCAGGAATGGGCACTTCCTAACCAATGAGCAACAACACCTACTCAATGCACAAGTAGAGGAGGACATTAACTAGGCCCTTAAAGACTTGCCAAATGATAAGGCTCCAGGGATATATGGATTTCCAGCTGAGTTCTTCTAGGCGTACTGGTATGTTATTGGAGGATAAGTTAAACGAGCAGTACAAGAGTTTTTCACTAATGGAAAACTATTAAAAAGTGTCAACTGTACAACAGTAACATTGGTGCCTAAGGTTGCTAGCCCTACATCTATCAAAGAATATCGACCTATAACATGTTGTTCCACTATGTACAAGATCATCTCAAAGATCATTATAGCAAAGTTGAAGATGGTGGTGAATCCCATTGTGGGACCTTCTCAATCAGCCTTCATTGAAGGGAGAAACATACTGGATAATGTCATCATTGCCCATGAACTGGTCAAGTGATATACTCAAAAAGGGGTCTCACCAAGATGATGCATTAAAGTAGACATAAGAAAAGCTTATGACTCAGTCGAATGGCCTTTTTTAAGATGATACTACTAGAGTTTAGAATGCCTGTGAAGTTTGTGCAGTTGATAATGGAGGGTGTGACCAGAGTCAGCAACTCATTTCTACTAAATGGAGGCTTGACTGCTAAATTCCAAGCAAATGAGGGACTAAGACAAGGAGACCCAATGTCTTCTTACCTGTTTGTTTTGGTGATAGAGTACTTAAATACGGCTTTGAAGAGTTTGAATTTCAATCTAGACTTTCACTACCATCCAAGATGCTCCAGAAATAGCATAACCCACATATGCTTTGCTGATGATTTGATTTGATGTTGTAGAGCAGATAAGGTTTCTATAAGCCTACTACTGGAAAGGTTTAATCATTTCTCTGAGGTGTCAGGTCTCAAGGCCAATATGGAGAAGAGTGCTCTATACATTGTTGGTGTTACTAGGGAATTCCAAGAAATAATCTTAGAAGAAATGCAATTCACACTAGGGGAGCTACCATTTAAATATCTTGGAGTACCCTTGTCTTCAAAGAAATTGACTATACAACAATGTATGCTATTGATTGAGAAGATCACTGCTAGGATCAACTATTGAACTACTAAATTTCTCTCATACAGTAGAAGATTTCAGCTACTTAAAAGTACGGTATTTGAAATGTAGACATACTGCGCGCATGTGTTTCTATTGCCAAAGAAGATAATCAATCTAATAGTTACAGCCTGCAGAACCTTTCTGCGGATAGGAAGCAGTGAATCATCTAGGAGGGCCTTAATAGCATGGGATACAATTTGTATGCCATTATCAGCATGTGGACTAAATGTTCTGGATATTCACTTCTGGAATAAGACTGCCTTATGCAAACTAATGTAGGCTATAAGTGCACGTGGATCCAATGGATCCATAACTTCTACATTAAAGATCAAAATATCATGATAATGGGCACTCCTAAGCAGGCTTGTTGGCTTATTAGGAAGATTTTTTATGCCAAGGACTGGTTCACTGAAAAGAGCCCAGCTGCTGATTTGAACAGCTACCATAAGTAAGGAAAATTCAGCATCAAGCAGCTCTATATTGCAACAAGACCTCAATACCAGACGAGTCCTTAGAAGATATTAACAATAGGATCCAAAGCACTGCCAAAACACCAGTTCATACTCTGGTTGGCATTACATCGAAGATTAGCCACAGTTGATCGACTAAGAAGATGGGGAATATCAGTGACAAGCAACTGTGTACTATGTGTAAAGAATGTGAAGGAGACAATGGAACATATGATGTTTGCATCTGATTACTCCAGAACTATATAGGCTACATTGCTGTCGTGTGTAGGAGAAAGGCATCAAATTGGAAGCTTAGATGAGGAACTTGAATGGATAACAAGGAGGGCTGCCAGCAAGGTTAGAGGTAATATGCTAGTATTTCTATTTGCAGCAGTGGTCTACCAAACTTGGACGGAGAGAAACTAAAGAAGATTTCAAGGAAAGATGATTGCTTGCACTCAAAGGAATAAAGACATTGTATTGGAATTGCACATGAGAGGGCAGAGTGAATCCAAATGGCAAAAAGAATTAGAAAGTTTAAAAAAATTTCCTAGCTAGATTGAGTTAATTGTAAGTGTAACAGGAAAATGTTTAATCTGTTTGGTCATATAGTTATTAGATAGGGTCTAGCTCTAGAGTCCAATTGAGCTAGCTGTTGTAAATACTTATACTTGATTAAATAAAAATTTGACAGTTTAACCAAACAAAAAAAAAGTACTTGCGAAATTTCCTGTATTTTCAACATATGACACCAAAATTCCATGTTTAGGATCTAAACTTCTCGAGCTGTATTAAAACTGTTTTATTTTATAAATATGAATTTGCCCAATACTTTTAAACCCTTGATAGGTGGAGGAGATTGGCTGCATGGCCTCTTATAAATATTTATTAAATAAAGATTAATAAAATATAACATGTGAGATTAATAAATAAAATATAATTTTATGTATTTATAAGCTTTTTTTTTTCTATTCAAATTATAACTGGTCAAACGAGGTCATTCCCTCCGATAAGCTGGCTTGTTAAGGTTGAAAATTTGTACTGCTCTTCATTTGTAAACAAGTCCATAATTTATTTAAATCTTTTACAAAAAACAATAGGGTGCCTATGTTAAACAAAGTTAATTGTATCTAAAACATCATCGGACCATCGTCCTATGAGTTGCCACGTCATCTCGCCGGAAAATTCGCCGGGGTCAGATCAATCTCGATCAAATTCTCTTCTTCAGCTTCACAACTCCTCTTCCCGTCCAATTCAATCTCTATCAATCCTTCCTTATCTTCTTCCTCCCACCGGAAACACAAATTCCCCGGCGAGTACCAATTTCCGGTAACCGGTGAATCCCCGCCCGACGAACTTTCCGTACCCGTATCCGTTTCCGGGTAATAGAACTCCCCATCTTCAAACTCCTCGTGAATCACCTGCAGTGGAGCTCTCACGTTCCATTCAACGAATGATTCTGCGTCAAACGGATTCAGTTTCGGGTCAAAATCCGGGTCTTGCTCGGTTTTGAGGTCCACACTGGATTCGCACGATACCCATTTGTAATCATGATCACCCGAAAGTATAAATGGAACCGGCTTCGGGTTCGGGTCAAAATCCGCGTCTTTTCCAGTGTTCGGGTGCACATGGGATTCGCGCGACTCCCATCTGGAATCATGATCACCCGAAACAAGAAAAGGAGCCGGTTTCGGGTCAACCCGGGAAACCAATGAGGGTGATTTTTGGGTGGAAATGAATTCTCCTGAATTGGGTTTCTTTTCTTTTCCTTGGTGATTTTCCTCTTGGTTGGTTTTCTGAGTTTGACCAAGTCTTAGAAGGGAAAGTAAAAGAAGTGAAGTGGAAAGGAAAACGGGAGAGAAAAGAATTGTTTGGTAATTGGTGGGGAAGTAGAGAAGAATGAGAGTGTAAAGAGTGATGATGGTTGAGAAGAGGGGGTTTGAAGGTGGAGAGGAAATTGTTTTTCTGTATAAAGCCATTAGTATTGGGATTGATTTGAAGGGAAAAGAATTTATTTTGCTCGATGTTTCATTTTTTAGAAGAGATAGAGAGAGAGGAGAATGAATTCCATTTTTAAATTACGGGCAAGAAAGGGTGCAATGAATTGAAAAGAACAAGTCAGGAAGGAATGGAATTTTCAGGGTTATAGCCCTTTGGTAAAGCTTTTCTTTGCCAACAATGTATTTTTTTTTTTGGGTCAAAATAATTTTTGTTATCAAAATTAAGTTATTTGGCCAAGTTTTTAGAAGAAAAAAAAAGTATTTTTGAATAGAAGCAAAAATAGTTTTTCTCGAAAAAAAAAAAAATCTCTCCAAAAGTACTTTTGAAAAAAAATATACTTAAAAAATACTTTTTAAAAGCTTGGACAAATACTTTTCAAATTAATTGCCGCTCAAAAATATTCTTTAAATCTCATCAAAAATAATTTTTTACAATACCTTTTAAAATAAGCGAATTTTAAAAGCTTCGCCGAAGAACGAAATTTCTAGTTAGAGTGATTGAATGAGCAAATGGATACCATGTACTGCATTCATTTGATTCTTATTATAGAGATATTCATGATACGGTGAGAAAGAAAATGGAAAAAAGTGAAATGGTTCTGTGAGGTGGAGTGGGGTAAAGACAATGCAAGATTCTTCCTCGATCCTTAATAAATGATTATTTGTTTTTTTATTTTGGTTCAAAATAAGTGTCTACTTATACAATTAAGGAAAAATTTATGTTATTTTTTCAAAATTATCCTTATGTACATATCCTTAAAAAGTTTTTTACTCCTCACATTATATTATGTTGCAGCATTTAATTACGGTAGTTTAGTCGCACTAACTATTTTTGTTTAGAATTTAGTATTTCCTTAATGGATGTGCTCAAGGCAAATTGGTCACATATTATGGACCGGATGGAGTATATATATTATTTAACTATGATGACATGATACTCCCTCAATTTTAATTTAGATAACTTAGTTTGATTCGGGGTAGAGTTTAAGAAAAAGAAAAAGACTTTTAAAACTTGTGATCTTAAAAGTTAAGGGGTAAAAGCGTTGTGAGGGCCATGACATTTGTGTGATCATAAAAATTTCTCATTAAGGATGAAATGCGTGAAATGGACAGTAAAGTTGAATTATTTTCAAATTTAGAAACATGTCGTTTATTTTGGAACAGACTAAAAAGAAAAGTACCTTATTTAATTTGAAACGGAGGGAGCATATATTTTCACGTTAACTTTTAAGTGCTAAAATTAAATTACTTGATGTGATATAAACAGTATCATATGAATATTTATTGTTCAATGAAAATGGTGATTTTAGGGATAATTTGATTTTCAATGCAAAACTCTGGATACTCAACTATTACTCTTCAAATATATTAGAAGGAAGGGAAAAAAAGCAACTAATTTTCGTGGTCGTTTTCTGTCAATCGATTGTCCAGTAGGTTGCTTTCAGTACATTAAGTTAGAGTGTCTGCAATGATTGGAATTCATTAAGTGCAAGCAAGGGTAAAATGAATTGAATGGAGGAAGAAGACAAGGAAGAATTGGAATTTCTAGTTGAGTGATTGAATGAGCTTACGGATAACATGCACTGTATTCCTTTGATTCTCTATATACACATTTCCATGATACAGTGAGAGAAAAAAGGAAGAAGATAAATGGTTATGGGGGTGATGAGTGGGAATAGACGAAAGGTTTTTGGTGAAAAATAGGTGTGACAAAAGAATTTTGGGACAAATTTTGCAAATAGTCATGCAACTATGATATTTTTTCACTAAAGTCATGTAACTTTGTTTTCTCACACAAAAGTCATAAAACTTTTACTACTTTACTTAAAAGGTCATTATTTACCGGCAAAGACAATTCTTCGGTGAATTTTTCGTATTTCTACCATTTTTTTATTTTTTAAATTCAATCTAATAAATTATGACTTGATTAAAATATACATGACCCGGTCCGGCCCGGCCGGCCCAATGTATACAAATTAAAACAGTTAAAATATTATGGTATAGCCAGTTTTCACACTGGTCATTGAAAAATAGCCAGCGTTTATCAAGTCAATAAAAAATAGCCACTATTTTGCTGCAACAAAGACCGGTCCAGTATAATATACGGGAGTTCTGGTGCATTTGTGTACGAACTCCAGCATATTATGCTAGACCGGTATATATTGTTAACTCCTGTAAAATTTGTGGGAGACTGGAGCACCAGTGCTCTAAACTCCAATATATTATACTGGACAATTATACTTGCTGGAACTCCCGTAAAATTTACGGGCGTATTATTCCGGATTTTGAACAGTGTTTTTGCTCAAATTTAAAGTGGCTAAATTTTGATGACTTTTGAAACTTGGCTATTTTTCAACGACCAGTGGTAAATCTGACTATTTTTGAATTTCTCCCATTAAAACATCCCCAAATTCGATACTTCTCATAATATGCTTACCGACAAATTATACAACTTCATAAATGCGGAAGAATTATCATGTTATTTTCTCTTCAGTTATTCGGTTATTCCTGGATCTCTTTCCTTGGGTAAGTATCTTATTTGTGATAATGGGTAGGTGCTTCAGAGATCCAATGACTATCATGTCACAATTATTTAATTCTAAGAAAGTACCTAACAGTGAATATCTTAAAGTTAAGCATTCCCGGGAACTAAAAAAATTTTTTATGGAAAAATAGAATTGCTTTTGGAGGAGAACAAGCAACGAGCAACACCACTAAACAAAATATTGCTTACTAAGAGCCCATTTGAACATATAAAAAAAATCCTTCTTTTTTAAATCAGCATTTGATCATAAAATTTTCAATTTTTACTTTAAGATGCATTTTAAAATTTTTTGAAAATTTGAAAAACTCCAAAAACTGGTTTTCAAAAATTTCACTCAAATCACTTCAAAATCAACTCAAACTGAATTTTATGTCCAACCACAATTCTAAATTTCAAATACCATTTTCACTTGAAAATTTTTTTCACTACTTTTTGGAATTTTACAATTCTTATGTCCCAACCCTACTAAGTCTTTCAAACTCTGATACATATGCCTAACACAATTCTGGTGTTCAGCATTAGGGTACAAATCCTTCACAGCTCCAATCAGCCTTTTTAAAAACATTATGAAAAAAAAAAAAAGAACAATGAACAAAGTTCTAAAATATACAAAAAAATTGGGGGAATTCGGGGATGTTTTAATTTGTGGATGTAGACATCGGGTCTGGTCATGCCTAATTTAATTGAGCCGTAATTAATTAGACTGAATTTAAAAAATAAAAAAATGGTAGAATACGAAAAATTACTGGAGAATTGTCTTTGCCGGTTAACTATGACTTTTTGAGTAAAGTAGTGAAAGTTTTATGGCTTTTGTGTGAGAACAAAATTATATGACTTTAGTGAAAAATGTCATAGTTATATGACCATTTGTAAAAAATTTCTCAAATCTTGGGGAGGAAAATAACAATTTGAATAAAAGTAAACAATGCCACAAATTTTTTTTTACAGTTAGACCTCTCTATAATAATCATTCATTATAAAAATTAAATTTTTTTCGTAATCGATTTTGTTATAATATATTTTCTTTATAACATCAATTAACTATAACAGTCAAAAAAATAGCGGACGAGATTGTTATAGAGTGATTTGATTGTATTTCTATGTGTTAATTTTTTTTTTTTTTTTACTGATCTCTAGTGAAAAGTGTCTTTACACGAAATTAACGTTTGTAATGGATACTAAACAGATGCTCCCACAACCCAAAGCTTTGTGGGTTCAACTATTACTCTTCAAGTATCTTGAAAGCGCAATGTAAGGCAAATAAATTAATTTTCGCGATCATATTTGTCAAATCGGGAGTTCGCTAGGTCGCCATCAAGGCATTAAGTTTGAACGTCAGAGAGATACACTTAGAGCGAGGGGTTAATGTCAAGAAAATAGATTCACAAAAGTAATTAAATTAAAAATTGAGTATATTAATAGAGAAATCATGATAAAGGGAGCGACTGTAAATTCATTATTTTTTACTCTAAACTCTATAAATGTATATAATTTCAAATTGTAAATCTTATTTATTTATACTAAATTTGAGCTCATTATTGTTACGATCCAAAATCCACTAAGGGTCGTGATGACTCAGACACCATTGTCAAGCAAGCCAACACCAAATAACTAGTAAAATAACTAGTAATTTCTCGTTTTAGAAATTTCTGAAATCACTTCTTTTATACATTTAAACAATAGATGATAAATTACATTGAATAAATAATGATACCTTTAACAATTATAAAATACTGAATAATCCCATAGACATCCCAGAACCCGGTGTCACAAGTACATGAGCAATTTTTAGGAAACAATATAGTACAATAACCGTCCGGAATACAAATTGGACAGTAGAGAAAATACAATATAGTATTCTGAAAGAGACTCTGCAGGCTGCGGGCCGTCTCGAGAAGTGCAGTTTACCTAAGTCTCCATATCAACCATTCTGCTACGCCCACTAGGTCACTATAGATACATGTGTCTGTGCAACAAAAATGCACAGCAAGTGTAGCATGAGTACGAAAATAATGTGTACTCAGAAAGTATCCCGCCTAATCTCGAAGAAGTAGAAAGGAGAGGTCGACTTCGACACTTACTAATGATCCAATAATGATACACAAATAATATAATAAATCAAAGATTTCATAAACATGGTTGTAACTCAATATAATGAAGCAAATAAACAATTCTTCATTTATAGGAAATTTTCAAATTTCTTTTCATTATTTATACATTTATCTCAGGCCAGGGAGAACAAATATCAACATTTATAAATTTCAAGGCAAACATTACAAGCATGCGCAGATCATGCCGAAGTCGTACGGTCTGAACCAACAATACCTAAATTGTGCACTGCTAGTGGGTTGAATGCGTGAACCATAGATGTATCTATTTAATCCACTGAGGCTTTCGGGCCGTTCCGCAATATATAAATACATTCAAACTGTCAATCAAGAATTCACCAAGGAGCAATTATCCAAGAAAAAGGCACTTTCTCTTTTAAAAATTAAGAAACGTTGACTAGTCTTTTAGAAATTTATTTACACATTCGGTATGTTTTAAGCATTTTTAAATTGACAACGAGATTTCAAATATTGCAAGTAAAGCATATTTTTGGGTCCTAGACTACCTCGACTTAAGCATAATAGTAGCTACGCACGGACTCTCGTCACCTCGCGCGTACATAGCCCCTGCAAATAGAAGCACATATTCAATTCATTCACCTATGGGGACAATTTCCTTTTACAAGGTTAGAAAGGAGACTCACCTCGCTCCGAATTTCCATAATCGGCACTCCACGCCTTTCTGATGACTCAAATCGATGCCAACACTCCCAAAACTAGCCAATAGTTAGGCAAATCCATTAATATATGCTCAATTGCTCATGATAATCTAATTTATAAAAATTTCTAACCCCGATTGAAAAGTTGGCAAAAAGGCCCTCGGGCCAACGTGCCGGATTTCGAAAATTTTCAAAAATAAAGTTTGCACATAACCTCACGGACTCAAATATATAATTTACTCTCAATTTTATGTTCAAAATCGTGGTCAAAATTCAAGAATACCAATCTTTTAGGTTTTCCCTCAAACCCCAAGTTTCAACCAATTTTCATGCTAAAATCTATACATAATCAATGTATTTAACTCAAAACTAGCATAAACCACTTACCTCAAGCTTGGTGGTGAAAATGGCACTTCCAAGTTGCTCCAAATCGGCTCCCATGGAGGAAAAATGGTGAAAATAAGCCAAACCCTCGTTTTTAAAAGAACATACTGCCCAGCCTGCTTCTCGCACATGCGATGCATCGACCTCTCCTGCGGCCCCGTTTCTGCGGCACACGTGCCGCTTCAACGGTCCTAGGCTCAGGTCAAAAAATCCACTTCTGTGGTCTCCTCAGCGCTGATGTGCACCCGCATCTGCGGGTAAAGTTCCGCACCTGTGGTCACTACCCTTCTTTGCCCAAGCCATATTTGCGACCCCATGGCCGCTTCTGCGGCTTCGCACCTGCGGCCAAAATCTTGCAGGTGTCGTTACACCTAATATCAACTGCCTCAATTCTTCCTCAAATTCAAAAATTGATTCGTTAACCATCTGGAATCCATCCGAAGCTCCCGGAACCCCAACGGATCATACCAAGCACTTCCAAAACATAATGCGGACCTGCTCGAGGCCTCAAATCACATCAAACAATGTTGAAATTATGAATCACACCCCTGTCGACGCCCCCTTTTTTCCTAAATCGAAATTGGGTTCACGACATTCGGGAAGACAACTCTTTTCCCGCTTTGGGAATTGGGTTTTGGTTTTGGAGAGTCGCCACCTAATGATTACAGTGCATTAGGACACTTCTAGAAGAATTAAATATGAAGACTAGAGTTTTGAGTAAGGCTTAAAATTATCTCGAGGGGAAGGTGTTAGGCACCCCTCAAGATCCACTAGTGTGGTTCCCAACCATGCTACAATTGTGACTTTAAATGTAAATGCAAATAAACAAGTACAAGAAACACAAAAGGGTTAAAAGAAGTGCTGAATTTTAGAAAGGAGCATTTTGGTAAAACAAATGTGCAATAACTTTTAAGATTCAGAAAATTGTTAAACTAATAAAGAGGGGGAAGGGGGGTCCTAGGTTTATACATCACATGGATCATTCGTACAACACTGGTACCCAATTGTACGCAGAGTGTTATCGTGTAATCATCATCTCCATGTCTACCCTTCCCACCCCATTAAGGTATTAAAGCGCGGAACGGTATCGTTTACTTATCGCATGCTACTACCCGTCCCAATCCTATCAGTCCTGGGGTATTAGGACTTCTAATCCTAAAGGGAAAGAAAGGGATGGAGGCTTTTATACAGTTTAAAGGACAAAATTCTAGCTCGACATTCAAAAACAAGTATCAAGTAAAAGGGAAGAATAAACAAGCAAATGAGGCTCAAATTAACCCCAGAAGTCAAATAATCATATAGTTTAGCATGCCTTGACAAATACTGATTTGGTCTTAGATTAAAATTAAGCAGCGAACGGACTGGTTCAACACATATATTTAGACAGAAAGTCTGCATTAGGCGACTCAGATACAGTTGTCAAGGACTGACCCAATGATTAATTAGCCAGCCTTTTATCTATGTGTTGAAATAAAAACTAGGCATAGGATCTATTGATTTCAGGAAAGATGCAAGAGAGTTATCAGTAGTTTCAGAAAAGATGCAGACTGATTAAAAGGTTTGCGAGTTTCAGGAAAGTGCGGATTGATTATAGAAAAGGTTTGTCAATTTTAGCGGGTTTCAGAAAAAGAATAGAAAACTACCAGCTTTAGTAAAAAAGATATGAGAATTGATACTATTTTTTAAAAACGGATGAGGCTGTTAAAAATTGAGATTTCCTATAGGCATGCTTTCTATACGTTTACTGATTTTAATACCTTTTCAGACATTAATAGAAGTCTTATACACATGATGTCTATATGCAACCTTATTATTAAATCTACAAACGGTATGCCTAATGACATTTGTATATGCAGAAATGCAAGAGCCTATAGACATGGTCTCTATATGTGTAATTACAGAACATGAGTGTTAAAACCTATAGACAGGCTTTCTAGATGATTTTGCGGTAAAGTTAAGTGTTAAATCCTATAGGCATGGTCTCTATGTGATTGAATCAATATTAAGGACCCTATAGGCAGGATTTCTAGTTTGATTAAAAAATAAAATCCTAAATCATGATTTCTACCCCTTGGATGCAAGAAAAGTAAAGACTCATCCCACACCCTTTTACTATACTCCCCGAGTTTCATACAAAGTTATGACAACCCAATAGATCAAACTGGAAATTAAAGGTACATCAATAGCTAACAGCTAGATCCGAGCAGCCTAATTCAACCTTAATGCCTAATAATATGTGATTGAGCCACTTCCGGGATCCAGATTTCCAAAGCCTTCTCTTTATCCAGGGTGTTTCAAAGTTCCAAGGAATCTCAGGGATTCCCGGCATTGCTTACACCCAAGATACCATTAGAATACAAATAGTGCAGTGTGGAAGAGCCAGCTCTCATGCATCCAAGTTCAGAGGGAGCTCAAGGGGTCCCAAAGCATGGCTTGCTAGAGAGGGGCAGAACTTAATAGCTAAGAGTAAGTGCAAAGTGAAGGAGATTGGGGAGCCATGATAGGTGGTGGTCATACCTATCCACAAAGTAGGCTGGCACACCCCTGATCACTTGTTTGGTTGAACAAGTTAGGAGCAGACCCTTGAAGGTCAAACCAAGGTCTGGATAGTGATTAGGACACTATCAGACCCAAGTCCAAGGCTCAGACACATAAAAGGGGAAAAGGAATGGGAATTGATTGAGTTAGGGATTCAAAGAACCCAGTTCAGAATCATAGACAACAATATTATAGTGATGTTATGCCCTGAACCATAACTCACATACAAAGGTAAAAGGTAAGGGAATTCACATAGGAACAATAATGACAAGTTGCAGAAAAGCAGTAAAGGAAAGCATGACAGAACTAGGTTGTGAAACACATAGTGGAGAAGCAGTATTTAAACTAAGATGGACATACCAGTAGAGAAGCAAAAGAGTGCAGAAGAAAGTAGAGTAAACAAAGTCCACAGCATCACAAGTATCAGAAAGAGAGAAAGTTTTAAGTGAGAGTGGCTTGTGAACTCAGATTGTGTTCTGTGTTTGTTTTGTTCAACGAGAAGAGAGGACAATATTTATAGTTTGAAATCAGGCAGGGAACAAGGTAAGAAAATAATCATGCATCAATTAGAATCAATCAGTAGCAGAAAATCCCTTTAATCGAGGAATTTAAATTTGAACGGTAAAGGGCAAGAGTTATTTAAGGAAGGAGATCAAGTAAGCATATTGTGCATAGCATACAAATAAGGGGTAAATACGGGGGTTTTAATTAAGGAAAGAATCTTTAAAACACACGGTAAGATTAAATAAGGCAAGAACACGGTAAATCAATTAACATATAGTAAATCAGGGAATCAAGGATTCAAAAATCAACAATGAACCTAGCCAGAAATAGGGGAGTCGAAAGGCTAAAGAAAGTTCTCAAATCAGTCAAGGAAAGAATCAATCAACCTTACACAAGGAAGCCTGAAATTAGTCTAAGATTGAAAGTTATTTTAAAGGGACAACCAGCGTATATAAAGAGTGCACAACATCAGGCATGTGAGGTTAAATCATGGCAAAGAGAAATAGTAGTGTTAGTGAAGCATGATAGTCAAAAAGAGAATCAAAAACATGCTAAAGAGTGAAGCAAACGATCCTTCTGGGGGTATAGTTTATTCCAAAGATTGCAAGAAAAGCAAAATCTCATAAGGAACAGCAGTTAAACAAGAAAGATTTTGAATCTAGTCGAGCAACTTCAAACAGACGAAGCAATTTTCAGAAGCTCGAACAGTTCCAAAGAATTAGGGCTTTGAAGTCAAACACATTTAGAGATGATAAACAAATAGATCATGTAGCAAATAACCTCAGGACTCGACGGAACCCCAAATTTAGGGCTTTTGCCATCAATCGAGTGTAGAGGCGAAAGACAAGTAATCAAGCAAACATTATCATGAAAGCATTCAGAAACCGCAAAAGAAACTAAGATTCTTGACATGCTAATTCTAAAAAGACATAGAGACACAGTAAAAGGGCAAACATACAAAACACAGTAACAGCACAACATAATGAACACGGTAGGTGAACCACATGATCGAACATATTAAGAAATGAGGAAACGCTTTTAAAATAATTTAACGAAACCCTAAATCAAAAATGATAAAGGTTTTGAAAACAGCATTTTTGAAGAAAATCTCGAAAAAGTGCTCAGAAGCTCAAAGAGAACATAGATCTACAATGGATCTAAAAGAATCAGAAGAACCTCGAGGGTTTAGGGTTTCAGAAGAAACCCAAAATAGCGAGAAAGGCTTGGAAAATCACGATCTAAGCAGGAGATATCAAGTCCAAGCTTGAACAGCCATGGCTGGCTGGAGCAAGGTCGGAGATAGGCCAAAGAACTCAAATCGAATAGGGTCTGGGCCAAGACTCTTCAAGGTCTGGTCCGGAAACCAAGATAGTTGAGCACTTGAGAGCCTTAGAAGGTTGGTACAGGCCGTTAATGGCTTTGGAGGCCATAGATTCAGGTGACTTTAGGTAGTAATCGGAGGGAGGCGGCTAGGGTTTGTTGAGAGAGCTCGAGAGACGAGAGTGTTTGAAGGCGGCAGATTGGGGAAATGGGATAGGGTTAGGGGGTTGTTGGGATTTAATTAAAGAAAGGGGGAATCTGGGCCGTTGATCAAAACTATCAACGGCTCAGATTAAAAGGGACACGTGCCGATTTGGTTAATTAGGTGTTGGGTCGGGTGGATTAGAAAATTGGGTTAGGGAATTAGGTTCAATTTGGGGTTGAGATTGGGGCCCAATTCCGGTTAAAATTGGAATGCACAAAGGGCTAATTTTTAAGTAGCCAATTTTCCCTTGTTTAATTTATAAAAATAGCAAAATAATTTTTGGAAGTAAATCAAACGTGCTAAAATAATTAATAATACATAATTATAAAATTAAAAATACTGGAATCAATTTTATAAATATAATTATAATTAAATCTTAAAAGGGGCTAATATTGTAATTATGTGCAATTTAGTTTAAAAAATACTAAATAAATTTGTAAAAAATATGCAAAAATCATGTTAGCCATATTTTGGTGTAAATATGAGAATAAAAAATAAATTATTCACCAAACATGATAGTTTGGGAATAATTATTGAATTTTCTACTATTAAAATAGACATTAAATTAGTTTTAAAAACTTTAATAATAAGGAAAAAAATATCAAAACTCTTGGGTATGCTTATATATGCATGTATATATTATTTTGAAAGTATTTTGGGTATATAAAATACTCAGGGAAAAATTGGGTATCAACAGTTGCCCCTCTTTATCCGGGAAGGATGAAAGAGTTGTCGGGTAAAGATATGATGGCCAATTTTGACCGGAAGCGGCGATTTGAAAAGAATTTGACTGAGCTCTGGTCTCTGAGATGCCTACATATACCTGGTTTTACAGGAATCAGGCCGTATGTAGTTCAAGAACCATTGACGGAACATGCCGATGGAGATTTGAAAGGACGGACACGACGCTTGGGGGAAGCAAAAGGTACTTTGAAGTTGATCGGCTGCGTGAACCGGAATGGGGTCACTCCTGCTGAGACACCTGTTGCTAGCCGGTATACCTGCAAGTGAGCAATATAGGCATATATCGTGCATAAACTTAAACATGATGCAAGTTTCCGTTGGACCAATAATGTTGTCCTTGGACGGTTAGGATGACGTCCTCAGACCATGATGTCCTGGGCCATGAAGCGCAAAATTAAATGATTCGCAGGCCATGAAATGATGTTCTCGGGCTATGATAATGGTGCCTCCGAACCATGATGCCTTTGAATAATGATGTGCAAGATATAAAGTGGGATCCTCGGGCCATGACATGGTGTTCTCGGGCTATGAAGATGATGCCTCCGAACGATGACGCCTTTGGACAGTTTGCCGATATTTCAGCCCATGAAATGCAAGATTTGGCGGTATTTCAGTCGATGCAAAAGCATAAATGGCGATATTTCAGACGACGGAAATTTAAATAAAATAGGCGATGTTTCAGCCGATAGAGAATTTAAATAGTAGTTTGGCAATATTTCAGCTGATTGCAAGACATAAATAAAAGTGGCGCCGATGTAAAAGTAGAACGGCAATGTTTCAGCCAATAGAGAATTTAAATAGTAGTTTGGCGATATTTTAGTCGATTGCAAGACATAAATAAAAGTGGCGATATTTCAGTCGATGCTAAAGTAGAACGGTGATGTTTCAGCCGATAGAGAATTTAAATAGTAGTTTGGTGATATTTCAGCCGATTGCAAGACGTAAATAAAAGTGGCAATATTTCAGCTGATGTAAAAGTAGAACGGCGATGTTTCAGCCGATAGAGAATTTAAATAGTAGTTTGGCGATATTTCAGCCGATTGCAAGACGTAAATAAAAGTGGCGATATTTCAGCCGATGTAAAAGTAGAACGGTGATGTTTCAGCCGATAGAGAATTTAAACAGTAGTTTGGCGATATTTTAGCCGATTGCAAGACGTAAATAAAAGTGGCGATATTTCAGCCATGCAAGTGGAGGTAGAGCTTAACCTCGAAAGGCAGAAAGGTAGCCTTATGCAGATGATGTGGGATGGAGACAACGCTTAGTCTCGAAAGGCAGAAAGGTAGCCTTATGCAATGCAGAAAATGCAGATGGAGACACCGCTTAGTCTCGAAAGGCAGAAATGTAGCCTTATGCAATGCAGGAAATGCAGATGGAGACAACGCTTAGTCTCGAAAGGCAGAAAGGTAGCCTTATGCAATGCAGAAAATGCAGATGGAGACAACGCTTAGTCTCGGAAGGCAGAAAGGTAGCCTTATGCAATGCAGATAGTGCAGATAGTAATAAAAGATTCTTAGCTGATTGCTGGTAACTGATTGTGATATTGCGGATGCTGGGGGATATTGCATGTGGATAGCAAATGTGAATAGGCACGGCGGTTCAATGCGATTGTGCAATATGTTTGTGACTCGGGTGCCTGCATCCAAAGAAAATCGTGAGTTTTGTAAAGGGGAAAGGTTAGTTCGTTTTCCCGTGGCTTCCAGCGTGTATCATTGGGTAGCATTGCTAAACAGCAGCTATCATAGTTATGCATGATTTAACAAATATAACGTAAGTAAAAAAAAAGTTTTGTTTAAATGAATCAACGACTGCAACGTGGTTCAAAGCATTGCAACCTCTCTTGCTCCGGAATTTTGAGGGTCCTCCTCAAAATTCTGCCCCAGTTTACTGAGCTGGCACTTCTGATGGCTGCGCTAAACGAATGAAAAATCAACTTCAGAATTTTAAGAGTCCTCCTCAAAATTCTGCCCCAGTTCTAAGAATATGGGGGGAAATGGGATTTTTATTAAATTGTGACCGAGCCCATAGGGCTGCCTACATATCCCCTCTTAAACGAGAATCAGGTCAGGCGTAGTTCAAATTACATCATGAAGAGAAAGCATATGATTACACATAGTATCGTTTCACTGCATCTGAATTGATTGGCTTCGGCTAGACTTCTCCGTCCATTTATGCAAGGATAAGGGCTCCTCCAGTTAGAACCCTGTGAACCATGTACGGATCTCGCCAGTTGGGAGAGAATTTCCCCTTGGCTTCACCTTGATGCGGGAATATCTTATTCAACACCAGCTGCCCCGGTGTGAACTTCCTTGGCTTAACTCTTTTGTTGAAGGCTCTGGACATTCTGTTCTGATACAACTGACCGTGGCAAACTGCATTCATCCTTTTTCCATCTATAAGGGCTAACTGCTCGTAGCGACCTTTTACCCATTCTGCGTCGTCCAACTCTGCTTCTTGTATGATCCTCAAGGAATGAATTTCTACCTCGGTGGGGATGACTGCCTCTGCACCATAAACTAGCATGTAGGTAGTCTCCCCGGTTGATGTGTGGACCGTGGTGCGGTATCCCAGCAAGGCAAATGACAACTTCTCATGACATTGTTTGTGACTTTCGCCCATCTTCCTTAGTATCTTCTTGATATTCTTGTTGGCTGCCTCTACAGCTCCATTCATCTGAGGCCTGTAGGTTATAGAGTTATTGTGTTTGATCTTGAATGCCTCACACATTGTCTTCATTAAATCACTATTGAGATTGGAACCATTATCAGTGATGATTGATTCCGGAATTTCGAATCGGCAAACAATCCGGTCACGGACGAAATCTGCCACAACTTTCTTAGTCACTGGTTTGTATGACGCTGCCTCAACCCATTTAGTAAAATAATCTATTTCCACCAGGATAAATCTGTTCCCACTTGATGCGGCAGGCTCGATAGGTCCAATGACATCCATTCCCTAGGTGGCGAACGGCCACGGTGAGCTTATTGCAGTAAGCTCGTTTGGAGGCACCTTTATCATATCTGCATGTATCTGACAACGATGGCACTTGCGAACGTACTGGATACAGTCTGTTTCCATAGTCATCCAAAAATACCCTGCTCGGAGTGTCTTCTTTGCTAAGATAAAACCATTCATGTGCGGCCCGTATGTCCATACGTGCACTTCGTCCAATAGTCTGGATGCTTCCTTTGCTTCTACACACCTTAGTAAACCCAAATCGGGAGTCCTCCTGTACAGGATTCCTCCGCTGTGAAAGAAGTTTTTGGATATTCTCCGAAGTGTGCATTTATGAGTAGCGTTGGCAAGTTCTGGATACTCCCCTACGGTCAAGTACCTTTTGATGTTGTGGAACCATGGTTTTCCGTCTGATTCTTCCTCAACGTGAGCACAATAAGCTGGCTTATCATAAATCCTTACTAGGAAGGGATCAATGAAATTCATATCTGGATGCTGGATCATGGATGATAAAGTAGCTAATGCATCAGCGAACTCGTTTTGGACCCTGGGGACATGCTGAAAATCCGTCTTTGTGAATCTTTTCCTTAACTACCGTATGTGATGCAAATAGGGAAGTATCTTGGAGTTTTTGGTGGCCCATTTTTCTCGAACTTGATGTATGAGCAGGTCTGAGTCCCCGATTACTAGCAACTCTTGAATGTTCATGTCAATGGCCATCTTGAGTCCCAGGATGCAAGCTTTGTATTCAACCATGTTGTTTGTGCAAGGGAACCTGAGCTTGGCAGATACCGGGTAATGCTAGCCGGTTTCTGATACTAGGAATGCCCCTATGCCAACTCCTTTGAAATTTGCGGCTCCGTCTAAAAACAACCTCCAACCATCGTATGATTCTGCAATATCTTCTCCTACAAAGGACGCTTCTTCGTCAGGAAAATACATTTTCAGTGGTTCGTATTCTCCTTCAATGGGATTCTCGGCAAGGTGATCTACTATGGATTGACCCTTGATTTCTTTCTGAGTCACGTAAACAATGTCTAACTCACTCAACAAGATTTGCCACTTGGCGAGCTTGCTAGTGGGCATGGGCTTCTGGAAGATATACTTCAGGGGGTCCATCCTGGACATGAGATAGGTAGTGTAAGCACATAAATAATGCCTTAATTTCTGAGATACCCAAGTCAGAGCACAATAGGTGCACTTTAATAGAGAATACTGGGCCTCATACGGGGTGAACTTCTTGCTGAGATAATAGATGGCTTGCTCCTTTCTCCCCGTTTCATCATGTTGTCCCAGAACACAACCGAATGCTCCATCCAATACCGCAGGTAAAGCAATAGAGGTCTTCCTGGCTCAGGAGGAACCAAGACTGGAGGCGTTGACAGGTATTCCTTGATTCTGTCAAAGGCTTTCTAACAATCATCGGTCCATCTAGTAGCAGCGTCTTTCTTTATCATTTTAAAGATGGGTTCACAAATGACTGTGGACTGAGCTATGAACCGGCTGATATAGTTGAGTCTTCCCAAGAAACTCATCACGTCCTTCTTGTTCTTTGGAGGTGGAAATTCTTAAATGGCTTTGACCTTTGACAGGTCTAATTCTGTCCCTCGACGGCTCACGTTGAAACCCAGTAGTTTTCCGGCAGGAACCACGAATGCACACTTGGCGGGATTCAGTTTCAGGTTATACCTTCTCAGTCTGCTGAAGAACTTTCTCAGATATTCCATATGATCAATGGCTTTCTTGGATTTGATGATGACATCGTCCACATATACCTCGATCTCCTTGTGTATCATGTCGTGAAAGATAGTAGTCATAGCTCTCATATAGGTGGTGCCCGCATTCTTCAATCCAAATGGCATCATTTTGCAACAATACATTCCCCACGGCGTGATGAAAGCCATTTTCTCTGCATCTTCCTCATCCATCCATATATGATGATACCCAGCGAAACAATCAACAAAAGACTGCAACTCATGCTTGGCGCAGTTGTCGATAAGAATATGTATGTTTAGCAAGGGGAAGTCATCTTTGGGACTGGCCCGGTTAAGATCCCGGTAGTCGATACAGATTCTAACCTTCCCATCCTTCTTTGGTACTGACACAATGTTGGCTAACCATGTTGGATACTCTACCACTTTGAGAACCTTAGCTTTGACTTGCTTAGTAACCTCTTCTTTGATTTTCAAACTCATGTCGGGCTTGAATTTCCTGAGCTTCTGCTTTACCGGCGGACATGCTGGATCTGTTGGCAACTTATGAGGTACAATGGCCGTGCTGAGACCATTCATATCATCGTACGACCAAGCAAATATGTCCTCATATTCTTTCAAATTTTTTGCATATTCTTCCTTCTCTGATGGCGACAAGTGAACATTGATGCGAGTTTCTTTGTCATTCTCTGTATCTCCCAAATTAATGACCTTAGTTTCTTCCAGGTTGGAATTAGGTCTATTCTCATAATTATCAACCTCTCTAACGATCTCTTCAGGTATTTCATCTCCTTCTGAGTCTATGTCCCTTTGTTGCGTTGTTTCGTTACAAGTCACAGTCATTGGTTCATCGTCAAGATAAGTAATAGTAATGCTGTGTAAAAATAGAGTAAATGATAGAGAAAATAATAAGAGCGAGATATGTGATAAACTGAAATGCTTTGATTAACTTTAAAATTGTTTGAAACATCGGAGCTCTTTTCGAAATTAAAGACAATGCGGAAAGAAAATCAACTTAGTAAAGTAAGCTAAAAAATGCGGTGCATGCTGCTTTTGTTTAGCCTTGTTACCCCGAAGCTTTTCGGGCCCTGGTGGTTCTGATAGTCCAATTATTGAGATGTGCCTTCTGCTTAAGATGATCATGCCAGAGTGCACGAACTAACCTTTGGGGAAGGGGAATAAAACAAAAAGTAAAAACAAAAGGTAACAAGTTAGTAAACATTATGAGAGGGAAAACGTTGTGATATTTAAACACATAGTGCAAGAATATAAATCATGTCCTAAATTGGGTTCCTCGTTGTGCCCGAGGTAGGCCTAGCGACAAATAGTTTTGGGGAACTTATAATGCTAAATGCCTCATTTTATTGATAAAAAATAAGACGAATCCAAAACGACTCTAAATAATAGAAAGTAAAATGTCACTATTGGCCATTGACCTTATTACATTAAAATAAAAGACTCCTAACTACTTGGTCCCAGAAGGACCTTCCCCAGTTTCACCAGCTCGCGTAGTCCTAGTAGCAAATAAGCTCGGGCCAGATGTCCGCCTGCATTTCCTTTGCAGCCTCTATGATTTTGTCGTCAGGCTGTTTCTCTAGAAGTGAAGGCAAATTCCCTAAGTATTTGCGGACCAACGTCTGATCACTGGAGTGGAGGTCTTTCCACCAATTTAGAAGCCTTGGATGAATGTTGGTTACCATGCCAAATCTGGGTATCTCGTGCCTCATTTTCTGCAAAACTGAGTGTTAGGCCCTTACCCCCACCAGACTCGACTATTTAAACCAATAATTAGCATAGCAAGCACTTAAGTTCTCCAAATAAATGCACATAACATGGAGGCGTCTGTTTGGGTTCCAAGGACACCTGATGGACTTTGGACAAGGCTATCTTAATGAGTCATTATGTGGAAAACATAACTGACTCGGCTAGGTTTGACCATGATGCATGCACAATTGAAACAGAGTAAGGTTTCTATTGAGGTATTAGACAGGTACCCTTGAGTGGACAACTCAAGAGGGAAAGGCACGGAACCGTCGACTGTACCGATGATCGACTGGTTTTATCGCAAATATGCCTTTGCCAAATTTAGGGGGTGATAGTATTGGAAGTGTGCAACTAATCATTATAAGCGTTGCTATAGTATTTGTTTGGTACGAGTGGAATATGATGTTGAAGATGCATTTTACAAGGATGAAACAAATTGACATGTATTTTCACGTTCATAAAGTTTATAATGATTGCTCAGAAATTACAACAGTATTGATGGAAAAGCAGTAAATGAAAGTAATTAAAGGAAAAAAGAAACAAAAGAAACAAGTCAGTTTCAAATAAAGGCATTAAACAAAAGCAATAAAGAAAGCGGTAAAGTCACATATTGCATGTAATGGTAAAAGCGTAAAGAAATTCCCAGCAGAGTCGCTATGCTGTCGACGCCCCCCTTTTTTCGAAAGTGGAATTGGGTTCACGACATTGGGGAAGACAACTCTTTTACTGCTTTGGGAATTGGGTTTTGGTTATGGAGAGTCGCCACCAAATGATTACAGTGCATTAGGACATTTCTAGAAGAATTAAAGATAAAGACCAAAGTTTTGGGTAAGGGCTTGCAATTATCTCGAGGGGAAGGTGTTAGGCACCCCTCAAGATCCACTAGTATGGTTCCCGAACATACTACAATTGTGACTTTAAATATAAATGCAAATAAACAAGTACAAGAAACACAAAAGGGTTAAAAGAAGTGCTGAATTTTAAAAAGGAGCAGTTTGGTAAAAAAAATGTGCAACAGCTTTTAAGATTCAGAAAATTGTTAAACTAATAAAGAGGGGGAATGGGGGTCCTAGGTTTATACATCACATGAATCATTCGAACAACACTAGTACCCAATTGTACGCAGAGAGTTATCATGTAATCATCATCTCTATGTCTACCCTTTCCACCCCGTTAAGGTATTAAAGCACGGAACGATATCGTTTACTTATCCATGCTACTACCCGTCCCAATCCTATCAGTCCCGGGATATTAGGACTTCTAATCCCAAAGGGAAAGAAAGGGATGGAGGCTTTTGTGCAGTTTAAAGGATAAAATTCTAGCTCGACATTCAAAAACAAGTATAAAGTAAAAGGGAAGAATAAACAAGCAAATAAGGCTCAAATTAACCCCAGAAGTCAAATAATCATATAGTTAAGCATGCCTTGACAAATACTGATTTGGTCTTAGATAAAAATTAAGCAGCGAGCGGACTGGTTCAACACATATATTTAGAAAGAAAGTATGCATTAGGCGACTCGGATACAGTTGTCAGGGACTGACCCAATGATTAATTAGCCAACCTTTTGTCTATGAATTGAAACAAAAACTAGGCATAAGATCTATTGATTTCAGGAAAGATGCAAGAGAGTTATCAGTAGTTTCAGAAAAGATGCAGACTGATTAAAAGGTTTGCGAGTTTTAGGAAAGTACGGATTGATTATAGAAAAGGTTTGTCAATTTTAACGGGTTTCAGAAAAAGAATAGAAAACTACCAGTTTTAGTAAAAACGATACGAGTTCCAGCAATTGATACTTTTTTTTAAAAACGGATGAGGCTGTTAAAAATCGAGATTTCCTATAGGCATGCTTTCTATACGTTTACTGATTTTAATACCTTTTTAGACATTAATAGAAGTCTTATACACATGATGTCTATATGTAACCATATTATTAAACCTACAAACGGTTTTCCTAATGACATTTGTATATCCAAAAATGCAAGAGCCTATAGACATGGTCTCTATATATGTAATTACAGAACAAGAGTGTTAAAACCTATAGACAGACTTTCTAGGTGATTTTGCAGTAAAGTTAAGCGTTAAATCCTATAGGCATGGTCTCTATGTGGTTGAATCAATATTAAGGACCCTATAGGCAGGATTTCTAGTTTGATTAAAAAATAAAATCCTAAATCATGATTTCTACCCCTTGGATGAAAGAAAAGTAAAGACCCCTCCCATACCCTTTTACTATACTCCCCGTGTTTCATACAAAGTTATTAATACCCAATAGATCAAACTGGAAATTAAAGGTACATCAAGAGCTAACAGCTAGATCCGAGTAGCCTAATTCAACCTTAATGTCTAATAATATGCGATTGAGCCACTTTCGGGATCCAGATTTCAAAAGCCTTCTCTTTATCTAGGGTGTTTCAAAGTTCCAAGGAATCTCAGGGATTCCCGGCATTGCTTACACCTAAGATACCAATAGAATAGAAATAGTGCAGTGTGAAAGAGCCAACTCTCAAGCATCCAAATTCAGAAGGAGCTCAAGGGGTCCCAAAGCATGGCTTGCCAGAGAGGGGCAGAACTTAATAGCTAAGAGTAAGTGCAAAGTGAAGGAGATTGGGGAGCCATGACAGGTGATGGTCATACCTAGCCACAAAGTAGGCTGGCACACCCCTTATCACTTGTTTGGTTGAACAAGTTAGGATCAAACCCTTGAAGGTTAGACCAAGGTCTGGATAGTGATTAGGAGACTATCAGACCCAAGTCCAAGGCTCAGACACATAAAGGGGAAAAGGAGTGGGAATTGATTGAGTTAGGGATTCAAAGAACCCAGTTCAGAATCATAGACAGCAATATTAGAGTGTTGTTATGCCCTGAACCATAACTCACATACAAAGGGTAAAGGGTAAGGGAATTCACATAGGAACAATAATGACAAGTTGCAGAAAAGCAGTAAAGGAAAGCATGACAGAACTAGGATGTGAAACACATAGTGGAGAAGCAGTATTTAAACTAAGATGGACATACCAGTAGAGAAGCAAAAGAGTGCAGAAGAAAGTAGAGTAAACAAAGTACACATCAGCATAAGTATCAGAAAGAGAGAAAGTTTTAAGTGAGAGTGGCTTGTGAACTCAGATTGTGTTCTGTGTTCATTTTTTTCAAAGAGAAGGGAGGAGAGTATTTATAGTTTGAAATCAGGCAGGGAACAAGGTAAGAAAATAATCATGCATCAATTAGAATCAATCAGTAGCAGAAAATTCCTTTAATCGAGGAATTCAAATTTGAACGGTAAAGGGCAAGAGTTATTTAAGGAAGGAGATCAAGTAAGCATATTGTGCATAGCATACGAATAAGGGGTAAATACATAGGGGTTTTAATTAAGAAAAGAATCTTTTAAACACACGGTCAGCTTAAATAAGGCAAGAACACGGTAAATCAATTAACATATAGTAAATCAGGGAATCAAGGATTCAAAAATCAACAGTGAGCCCAGCCTGAAATTGGGGAGTCGAAAGGCTAAAGAAAGTTCTCAAATCAGTCAAGGAAAGAATCAATCAACCTTACACAAGGAAGCCTGAAATTAGTCTAAGATTGAAAGTTATTTTAGAGGGACAACCAGCGTATATAAAGAGTGCACAACATCATGCATGTGAGGTTAAATCATGGCAAAGAGAAACAGTAGTGTTAATGAAGCATGATAGTCAAAAAGAGAATCAAAAGCATGCTAAAGAGTGAAGCAAACGACCCTTCTGGGGGGTCTAGTTTATTCCAAAGATTGCAAGAAAAGCAAAATCTCATAAGGAACAGCAGTTAAACAAGAAAGACTTTGAATCTAGTCGAGCAACTTCAAACAAATGAAGCAGTTTTCAGAAGCTCGAACAGGTCCAAAGAGATAGGGCTTTGAAGTCAAACACATTTAGAGATGATAAACAAACAGATCATGTAGCAAATAACCTTAGGACTCGACTGAACCCCAAATTTAGGGCTTTTGCCATCAATCGAGTGTAGAGGCGAAAGACAAGTAATCAAGCAAACATTATCATGAAATCATTCAGAAACCTCAAAAGAAACTAAGATTCTTGACATGCTAATTCTAAAAAGACATAGAGACACAGTAAAAGGGGAAACATACAAAACATAGTAAAGGCACAACATAATGAACAAGGTAGGTGAACCACATGATAGAACACGTTAAGAAATCAGGAAACGCTTTAAAAATAATTTAACGAAACCCTAAATCGAAAACGATAAAGGTTTTCAAAATAGGGTTTTTGAAGAAAATCTCGTAAAAGTGCTTAGAAGCTCAAAGAGAACATAGATCTAAAATGGATCTAAAAGAATCAGAAGAACCTCGAGGGTTTAGGGTTTCAGAAGAAACCCAAAATAGCGAGAAAGGCTTGGAAAATCACGATCTAAGCAGGAGATGTCAAGTCCAAGCTTGAACAGCCATGGCTGGCCGGAGCAAGGTTGGAGACAAGCCAAAGAACTCAAATTGAACAGGGTCTGGGCCAAGCATCTTCAAGGTCTGGTCCGAGAACCAAGATAGTTGAGCACTTGAGAGCCTTAGGAGGTTGGTACAGGTCGTTAATGGCTTTGGAGGCCATAGATTCAGGTGACTTTAGGTAGTAATCAGATGGAGGCGGCTAGGGTTTGTTGAGAGAGCTCGAGAGACGAGAGTGTTTGAAGGCAGCGGATTGGGGAAATGGGATAGGGTTAGGGGGTTGTTGGGATTTAATTAAGGAAAAGGGGAATCTGGGTCGTTGATCAAAACTATCAACGGCTCAGATTAAAAGGGACACAGGCCGGTTTGGTTAATTAGGTGTTGGGTCGGGTGGATTAGGAAATTGGGTTAGGGAATTGGGTTCAATTTGGGGCTGATATTGGGCCCAATTCCGGTTAAAATTGGAATGCACAAAGGGCTAACTTTTAAATAGCCACTTTTCCCTTGTTTAATTTATAAAAATAGCAAAATAATTTCCGAAAGTAAATCAACCATGCTAAAATGATTGATAATACATAATTATCAAATTAAAAATACTGGAGTCAATTTTATAAATATAATTGCAATTAAATCTTAAAAGGGGCTAATATTGTAATTATGTGCAATTTAATTTAAAAAATACTAAATAAATTTGTAAAAAATATACAAAAATCATGTTAACCATATTTGTGTGTAAATATGAGAATAAAAAATAAATTATTCACCAAACATGATAGTTTGGGAATAATTGTTGAATTTTCTACTATTAAAATAGACAATAAATTAGTTTTAAAAATCTTAAAAATAAGGAAAAAAATACCAAAACTCTTAGGCATGCTTATATATGCATGTATATGTTATTTTGAAAGTATTTTGGGTATATACAATATTCAGGGAAAAATTGGGTATCAACAACCCCAATTCGAGCTTTATGAACTTTAGAACTTGAAACTTCTAGATTCGATGTCGAAACCTATCAAATCACATCCGATTTTCCTCAAATTTTGCTCACTAGTCATATTCGATATTACGAACCTATTCTAACTTAAGGAATTGGGATACGACTCTGATATCAAAAAGTCTACTTCCGGTTAGACTTCTTAAAAACCTTCAAATTTCTCACTTTTACCAAATGAATCCAAAATGACCTACGGACCTCCAAATCCACTTCCGATCACGCTCCCAACCCCAGAATCACCATACAGAGCTATTTCCCAACTCAGAATCACAAAAGGACATCGATAACACTAAAAAGCACTTCATCCCAAACTTATTAAATTCTTCTACAATAGGCGCCGAAATGCTCTAGGATCATCCAAAACCCAATCCGGACATACACATAAGTCCAAAACCATCATACTGTAACGACCTAACTGGTTGTTTTGGGTATCTGCACTTCACTCGGTATTTTGAGGACTCGAGTATCTCTGCATGATGTAATGTGACAAGCCTAGATCGTTAGTATTGGTTTTCAAGTTACCCGGAATCGATTTGGAAGAATGAACTTTGAGAGTTGAGTACAAAGTTGGAAGAGTTGACCAAGTTTGACTTTTTGGCAATTGACCTCGAATGGTGTTTCATTAATTATGTTAGCTTCGTTGGGTGACTTTGGACTTAGAAGCGCATCCGGATTGTAATTTGGAGGTCCGTAGCGGAATTAGTCTTGAATTGGCGAAAGTTGGATTTTTGGGAAGTTAGACCGGGAGTGAACTTTTTGATATTGAGGTAGGATTCAGATTTCGAAAATTAGAATAGGTCTATAATGTCAAATGTGACTTGTGTGCGAATTTTGAGGTCAACTGGAGGTGATTTGATATGTTTCGGCATCAGTTTTGGAAGTTGAAGTTTCAAAGTTCATTGATTTCGGCTTGAGGTGTGATTCATCGTTTCGAGGTTGTCATGTGTGATTTGATGCTTCGAGTAGGTTAGTCTTGTCATATGAAACTTGTCTGCAAAGTTTGGTGCCATTCAGAGTTGATTTGATAGGTTTCGGGTGCTCGGTTGTGATTCCAGAAATTCTTAAAGTTTAGTTTGATATTTATGAGTTTTAGCATCAGATTCGTGGTTTTAGAGGTTATTTTGATAATTTGAACGTGCAAGAGAGATCGTATTATATTTTTAGACTTGTGTGCATATTTGGTTTGGACCCCCGAGGGCTCGGGTGAGTTTTGGATTAGTTCCGGAATGTTCTTGCATAGTTTTTAATTGCTGGTTCTGGTATTTTTCGCATTTTCGAAGTTTGGATCGCAAATGCGTCCATCGCATTTGCGAAGCCTGGGCAATTAGGTTTTTTTTGCATTTGCGATGAACCAACCACATTTGTAAAGGCTGGTCTTCGCATTTGCGAAGTATTTGTCGCAAATGCGACCTCAGCAAGCAACCTTCAGGTTTGCAATTGCGATGCATTTTTCGCAATTGCGGGTTCGCAATTGCAAAGCCCCTATCGCAAATGCAATATCTGCAGCCTGTTAAGTGCTGAGAATTTCGAGTTTTGCTTCACTTTTCATATTTTTGAACCCTAACTTCGAGGTGAGGCGATTTTGAGAGGGGATTTTTATGCCAAATCATTAGGTAAGTATCTTTAATCAATTACCAACTATATTTCATGATTTTATACAAAATTTAACATCAAATTCATGGGAAAACTATGGAAAAATTTGGAGATTTTGTCAAAGTTTTGAAAAATGAAAAATTGAGATTTGAGAGTCGAATATGACTCGAATTTGAAAACAAAACACATATTTGGACTCGTGGGGCTATGGGTAGTCCAGACCTACCTTTGGACCCGGGTTTTGACCGGGCGGGCCCGACATTTGACTTTTGTTGAATTTTTAGAAATTTAATAAAAATAACAGCTTTACTAATTGAAATTGTTTTCTTGCATTGTGTGGTGCAGTTAAATCGTCATTGGCTAGATTGAGTCAAGCGGAGGCGAATTTGTAGAGGAAAAAGGCTCAGTTGAGTGTTGAGTTAGCCGGATTGAGGTAAGTGTTTTTCCTAGCTTTGTTGAGGGAATTTTTCCTCCTATTTGTAATTGTTTGCTAAATGTGGAGGTGATACATATATAAGGTGACGAGCGTATATGTATGTGCCAGGGTTAATCATGCTCGGGGGGAGGGGGATTATGTTATATTTGTGTTTGTAAAATTTTGTGACATTCTGCTTAATGCCTTGTTGACTCATAAATACTAAGGAAATAATATTAAATGATAGATATCAATAATTAGTTTGTTATAACTTGATTAACTTGATGGAAATTGTAAGAATACATTGATGTGTCTAATTCGGTCATCTCTACGCGGAATCATTACTATATTTCTATAACCAATATTCTTGAGATGCTAGACTCTATACTTGTGTTGTGAATCATCTATAAGATTCGTGGAAATATTTGAATAATACGATTCTTAAGGGTTGTTGAACCATTGTTGACCTTGAAAGTTGTGATTGGGAATTGTCTGGAATATCCATTGAAACGCTCTCCTTGATGTCAGTTATACCTCCTGCCTTGTTTGTTACAGTTATATATATGCTTGGTAAGGAAGTGTGTAAATCACGAAGGGTGATGCCTCCATTGTTTATACATTATCATGTGAGGAGAGTTTAAAGAACGAAGGGTGATGTCGTGCCATATTATTGAGAGTAAAAGCACGTAGGGTGATGTCGTGCCATATTATTGAAAGTAAAATCATGAAGGGTGATGTCGTGCCATGTTATTGAGAGTAAAAGTACGAAGGGTGATGGCGTGTCATATTATTTGAGAGTAAAAGCACGAACGGTGATGTCGTGCCATTTCATTTGCATTGTTATGTTTGTATGTTATGGTGAGGACATGGCAGGAAGGGTGCTTCCGTGCAGGTGAGGACGAGGGACATGCATTTTGTTGTGATATCTATTTACCGTGTATACGGTTGTGCCCTTACTTTGAAATGTTGTTGTTGTATTTACATATTTGGTGTGACTTATTGTTATTGTCTTGTACTTGACATTATCTCAATTGTTGTTGCACTGTCCATGTCTTTTACTTGCTTAACTTGAAATCATCATGTCTATTCCTGCTTTTATAATTATACTCATGTTGTATCTATTCTGTTGCACTTTAGTATAAGCCGCCCACCATGATAGCCATTCATGCCTTTACTTGTTAACTTGTAAAGAACATGTGTTTTCTTCTTAATTGTTATATTTGTACTTAGGCCTCCAATATGCTAGTTAATTGAAGTTGATATTCCCTACATTCCAAATTGTTGTTGTTACTCACGTGCTTTCCGCTTAGTCCTTTACTGTGATCCACATGTGTATCCTTGTCCATTGTTGTTACTTGCATATTTCTTCCTATTATTGTGTTCATGTGATATGGTTGGCACTTTTATCCGATTACTTGGAAAGGATGAGTTGAATGCACGAAGGGTGTTGCCGTGCTAATTGAATTGTCTCATAAATTTCTTTATATATGGTGAGAGTGAGATAAAAGCACGAAAGGTATTACCGTGCCATGTGATTTGATATTTTGACATTTTAGACGTATATCTCATACCAGGGAAGATTGTAAATATTCTATTGTGGTTATTTATAATACTCATTGTCTGATTCTCCGAGTTGTATTCGATACTTTTATCCATTATACTTTGAACTGATTTATTATTAATATAATGTACAGGTTATGTAAATAAGCATCTTTTAAACTAAAAGCCTCGTCACTACTTCGACGAGGTTAGACAAAATACTTACCAGTACATGGGGTCGGTTGTATTGATACTGCACTTCTGCACGTCTCGTGCAGATTTTGGAGCGAAGTTGTTGGTGACATCGGGTGCTGATTCGGAAGATGTTAGTGCGTTTGGATATAGCTGCCACTTGTTCTTGGTAGTTTAGGTTATTGCTAATCTGTTTGTGTAACCTTCAAACGGAATGTGTATTTATTTGTACCAGTTTTGAAATTCGAAATCTTAGAAGCTCGTGATTCGTACTACCTGGTCTTGGTAAATTTGTAAATGTTTAGTTATATATTTTCTATTCTCTTATAATCTCAGTTGAGTTATATATTCAGTTAGTTGGCTTAACTAGCGGGTTGAGTTAGGTGCCATCACAACTTGTGATTTTTAAGTCATGACACATCGAACCTGCTAGAACCTTCAAATGATTTCGAGGTCGTTTACTCAAAAATCCAATCCTTGTCAATTCTTTCAACTTAAAGCTTCCAAAATGAGAATTCTCTCTCCAAATCAACTCTGAACTTCCTGGAATTCACTTCCGACCATGCGTACAAGTCATAATACCTAAAGCAAAGCTACTCAGGGCCTCAAATTGCTGAACGATGCACTAGAGCTCAAAACGACCGATCGGGTCATTACATTCTCTCCCACGTAAACATACGTTCGTCCTCGAACGTGCGGAGAACTGCCCTGAAGTTGTTCGAAATCACTGTTTAACACCTTGTTCACCTAACCATGCTACCACAACTCAGTTGAGCACCTTAGCTCGAACAAATATGAAGATAACCTCTTTTATTTAGGCAAATGGGCTTTAAAGACCAATTTCAACATCCAAAATTCTCCACCAGGACTTAATATATGAACATTGTATTAATCACTACACGATGTACCAAAACACGATTGCATACCTCTACTGAATTCTCACCATGCACCACATCATTCACATGACCATAACAACTTTCTCTATTCATGATACTCATAATGCACCTCATGACATATATAAGTTTTGTCCCAACTCTTACAGTGCCTCCATGACGGAAGAGACGTGCAGAAATTCACAAAGAACTACCGAGTCAACAAATCCTTAAGTATATACTCCTGACAAGAATCATTACCTCAATCTGAACCAAATAATGGTGTTTGCTCCTTAATATACTTAATATAATTCGATTGCACTGATCCTGGATCCAATAACCTTGTCTCACTCAGTATGAACTGCTCAGGCAACAAGCTACCCCAGACATGACAAAAAGTCTCATATAGTGCCACAATGTGCCAATAGACTACCAATTCGAACATGATACATAAGAAAAATGAACTCTGGAATGGACTACTCAACTCACGCAACTAATATGAACCTTCCTCAGAAAATTGGAAGCAAGACACACAAAAGTTAGAATATTGGGGATTGTACTCAACATCACACTGTTACGACGTGCAACCCAATCGAAACAACATACAACTCACTTAAGGAGATATACACCAAGATAAATTTCTCATCATTACTAAATACTAAATATCGGTTGCAAGCACGCTAAGTGCATAATACCATCCCTGGGGAGACAGATAGCGTCATAAGCTACAAAACTCAAGCATAGCTGAGGCACTGTATATAATCTGAATAACAAGAGCCATCCTGCTCACATAACACCATCACTACGTAGAACCTCAATAAATAAGAAAATTATCAAGCCGTTTCACAACTTACACGGTGCAATATAGCATTACATGAAATAGCTGACGATGAAACAACATCCCACATTCGAATACTCCTCCACGAGGAGCACTATGCTGAAATGAACACATTTGGCCTGATATAAAGCCCATATTCCTATTTAAATCCATCCACATACCTCAAGACGATTCTGATCGCACCGTACTAGGCAAATAACCTTTCAAGGGTCCATAAGTACTCTTTTTTCCTATAACTTACAAGAATAACCATCATAACCGGAGTAAACCTCCACAGTCCACAGCCCAATAAACCGAGTGTCCTTCAGGCATGAATTCTCAAAATTAGCGATACCACCACAATCTTCATACTAGGTTTAAACTTCCAATCGATCAAGTGTCTACATGTCACATTCATACGATATCCCCGTGAGACACTCCCACGACCTTCCGCACAAGATAACAGGTCTGCATATCCATACGATCAACCGCACTAACACTATAAAGCTTAACAAGCATCCATAACCAGATTGTAACCTCTTTCACAAAACACCAATCTTAGGTGACGCTGAAGATAATACCAGCTTACTTTAAACATTCATATCCATTTCCTACTCCTTCGAGCTTGTGACATCCTTGTCAACACCGAACAACAACCTTGGTTCCTTACTTTTAATTTTCATGCCGCTCAGTGCACCTAACATGCCAATATGCGACAGTAATAGAATTTCATCTTAACTCATAAACCACTAATAGGGTATACACCTCGCCATACAAAAACCTTTTACTTAACTCATTCCAAGAGAACCATGGCAACACACGAGTGCATTCTCATAACCGTAGAATATTCAAATCCTCAAGTAGTGGTCTAAACCATCATAACCCTTTCGGGATCCGCCTACACATAACATGCCATATACTTGAATACTTCCAAACAAAATCAATTACAACAGCCGTCAAGCCTCGCATGTACTGCCACCAATATGCCAGTTCAACCAATGCTAACCAATCTATCTTCTTCTAATTCATCCTTAACTTGACTTAGAGATAATAATAGTTCCATTCCTTACATCACCAACCTAAATCCGCACTCATCTTGAGTGACCCTATTCTGCGAGACCACCATATCTCTAAATCAATGAACCATTTCATACACTCTCTGCACACATATTCGCATTTTCAAATGATACACCCGTTCTGATAATCCCTTTACGAATTCAAAGTCTTTTTCTATTTTACCTTCCCATGTACACTGCAAGTCAAAAATATCATAGAACATTCTGAGCCTCTTATCATAATCTGCTACAAAAGCTTAATTCTTAACCATATTGCAGGCTTGAATCCTTAGGCACCACAATTTTAGCCCTTGAATTCACTAGGGCCATTTTTGAGTGTCATCCACTCTGAATTGGTCCCGAATATAATCAACATCGAGGCTCCGCTGGCACATGAACACCCATCTTGATGAAGCACCCGACTGAATCACTTCCTTGTAAATAACCTCCGTACGAAACACAATTCTAGAGTTTTCCCAAGGCATGAACATAAGGCAATAAGGCTAGTTATAGCAACCTTTACCAATCCCTTTTCTCAATTTGCCACTTATGTTCTTCTTCCCTTATCTGAAATAACTTACCAATACGCTGATAACCGGAAACTTCACAAGAAGATAACTGTACAATCCAGTCGTAGGCGGTGGGACTCTTCCACTCAGCTTGAAACCACCATTATGCCACTATGGAACCCACCCATAGTCCTTATCTCTTATTGACCTAACCTTGCGAAATTAAATCGCCAAAATCCTCAAAATCCTTCTGTTAAACCCTTTATGAATAATCTGAATCATTAACCACATTCACATGACTGATCTCCTTGCCGTGTAGCCAGTAGAATTCTTCGCAAAAGCTTTATTGGCCTAAGAACATGTGAAGTTTTGAAGAATGACAAAAGAACTCAGTCATGGACCAGGTCCATCTTCTGAAGAACAGTCATGATCAATCTATGCATGTGAGATGCACGTGAAGGATATAAGTCATACTAAGCACGCAACAATATCTCCTGATCTGATCGAAAAGATTGCATATTAGATAAGGGGAAAAAGTATCCTTATATGAAGAGAACATAATCTAGGATGAAGATAGTGTTAGAGTTTGAGATCATCATGAACTCTTCCACGATAGAAGAGCAACACTTGAGTCCCAATAAAACTCTAATTACTAACCTATTAAATATTAGTGTTGTTTTCTTTTACAGGCAATGCACATACGCAGAAGTTAAAATAATTAAGAGCAAAAGAGAAAGGTGATTTTGCAAGCAATTTATGTGTGATTTGATTGTGCACTCCTGAAGTTACTTGAACGAGATAGAAGAACCAGTTACATTGTGTCTATATTGTATTCTAGTTTAATTGTAGTAGGTAGTTAAAATTGTACCTTTTTCATAGAAGCAATTGTATTAGGTACCTAGAGTGTTCAAGTTATAGCTAACTTGAAGTTGTCGCAACAGTTGAGGCTATTCGCCACAACGGGATTAGAGTTAATAGTAGTAGGTCGTGATTTTTTCACCTTTTGAGCCAGGTGTTTTCCACGTAAAAATCTTTGTGTCCTCTATTTTCTGTATTTATTATTCTGCAAACAGTAGTAGTTGGAATACCTACAAGAACTAGGTCCTTCCATAAACAACTTAAGAGAAAATTGGGTACCACACAAATTACCTCACCCCTCTTGTGTGGTATTGACGCTTAAAACACCAATGTTATCAGAGCAAGTTATCCTTGAAGAGGCTAACACCTTAGGAAAAGATCAAAATGAGTGCACCACCTGGAAACTGGGAAGGGCAATGCACTACTAGGCCTCCACTCTTTAATGGTCAATACTATTCTTGGTGGAAGAACAGGATGAGAGATCACATCATAGGAGAAGACTATGAACTCTGGGAAATAGTCACGGATGGTCCTATGGCAACTACAAAGAAGAATGTTGAAGGTGTGGATGTGCCAAAGTAAGAGCTGACTACACTACTGAAGATCTAAAGAAATGGGAAAAGAATGCCAAGGACAAGAAATGGCTTGTGTGTGGACTGGGTCCAGACGAGTACAATAGGATTCAAAGTTATGCTACTACAAAGGAAATATGGGACACTTCACAAGTGGCTCATAAAGGAACTCCTCAAGTAAAGAGATCAAGAGCGACACTACTATATTCTTAATATGAGAATTTCAGTATGAAGGAAGGAGAATCTATCCAGGAGATGTACACAAGGTTCACAACACTAACAAATGAACTTAAATCTCTTGGGAGAATTATCCTTAAAGACGACAAGGTTGAGAAAATCTTGACAAGGTTCTTACCAGTGACTTGGGAAAGCAAAATCACTTCTATTGATGAATCAAAGAAAATTGCTACCCTCAAGTTAGATGAACTGATTGGAAACCTCACTGCCTATGAACTGAGAAGGCAAACCATGAAAATAGATGCACCCAAAAAGAAAAAAAGTCTGGATCTCAGAATAGCTGAAGGTTCAGATCTGGAGGTTGATGAAATGGCCATGATCGTAAGAGATTTCAAAAAGTACCTGATGAGAGGAAAGGATTCTTCAAGAGGTACAACATTTAATGAACTAAGGGTTCCTAAGAAACAGACCAACGAGGGTTGCTACAAATGTGGTAAAACTGATCACATAAGCAAGAACTATCCTCAATGGGAAATTTAGTGGAAGAAGGAAAGGACTGAACGAAGGAACAGGAAAAAGGAACAGGTTCAACCCAAAAGGAACAAAGGATCAACAAAGGCTATGGTTGTTGCTTGGGGAGAAACATCAGATGAGGACTCAGAAGATGAAGCTGGACATGAACAAGCACTTATGGCCATCGGAGAATCATTTGATGAACAAGAGGTAAATGTCCTTCATCTCAGAGACAAGATTAAATTCCTATCTAAAGAAAGGTTGTCTGGGATATTGCTAGACTTTATTGATGAGTCTGAGATAATTAACAATGAGAAGGAAGATCTGTCTAGGGATTGTGTGATCCTAAAAGCCAAGTGCGAAAATCTAGAATCTAGGGCTAATGAGAGTGATAGTAAAAATACTGAGTTGAAGAACCAGGTTCTTGAACATGACACCAGTGTCCTAAAACTTAGGTCTGAGAACTTAAAACTGAAACTAGGAACAGGTAAGAAGAAAGCTGATCACACTCATCTCACCATAGAAGAAAAGTTAGGAAAAATGAAGGATGAGTTGTACAGGAAGGATGAGCAGATAAGAGTCTTAAAAGAAGATCTAGGGAAGGTAAAATATGAACTAGACAGAACTTGCAAATGGAACAAGGCTTCTGATGCACTTTCCTGGCTACAAGAACATCATAGTAGCAACAAAAGAAGACTTGGCTATGGGACTCAAGCACCCAAGTGGGATCCTAAAAGCAATTAACTCACTCTTCATGAGAACAAAATTTGCACACACTGTGGGAAGACTGGCCATTACAAAAATGAATGTAATGCAAAAGAAAAGGCCAGTCAAAAATAAAGCTTTTGTTCAAAAGAAAAATAGGCTGCCTGGGTGGGCTAAAAGGAATTTAATTTACCCCTTTGCCTATAGAAAGGGACCCAAACTAGTTTGGGTTCCTAAGACTAACCCTTGATTTCTTTTTACAGGTCCAAGTGAAGAGAAGTAGCCAAATATGGTACATGGATAGTGGTTGCTCAAAACATAGACTGGAAGTAAGAACCAGTTCCTTTCACTTGAGGACTTAAAGAGAGGTAATGTCTCATTTGGTAATGGGAAGAAAGGTGAGATTATTGGGGTTGGAAAGGTAGGTAAGACAGACTCACACTCCATTGAGAATGTATACTTGATAGATGGATTGAAATACAGTTTGATTAGTGTGTCACAACTGTATGATAGAGATAACCTTGTAGCATTCACCTCTACCAAATGCTTTGTGATTACCCTTACCACTGAAAAGATTATTTTGCAGGGAAAAAGATTTAACAATATTTACCTTGTATATTTGTCTACTCTTTCAGAAAATGAACTCACTTGCCTAAGTGTGTTGGATAATGATCCCCTCCTATTGCACAAAAGACTTGGTCATGCTAGTTTGAATCAGCTAAACAAATTAGTCTCTAAGGACTTGGTGATAGGGTTGCCAACATCAAGTTCAAGGAAGAAAAAGTTTGTAAGGCCTGTGCAAGGGGGATGCAGGTAAGATCATCCTTCAAAAGCAAGAAAATGATAAGCACAACCAAGGCGTTGGAACTGGTTCATATGGATCTCTATGGTCCAATGAGAACCTTAAGCAGAGGTGGAAAGAATATGTGATGGTACTTGTTGATGATTATTCTAGATTTACCTGGGTACTATTTTTAATATCTAAGATGAAACATTTGACATGTTTACTGCTTTTGTTAGAAAAACTCAGAAACAACTAGGTAATCAACTTGCATCCATTAAGTCTGATCATGGAACTGAATTTGAAAATGCTAAGTTTGCTTAATTCTTTGATGAGCATGGTATAGATCATAACTTCTCTGCTCCTAGGACTCCTCAACAAAATAGAATAGTTGAAAGAAAGAACATGACTCTTGAAGATATGGCTAAGACTATGCTTCTTTCTAGTAAATTGCCCCACAGCTTCTAGGCAGAGGCTGCAAACACTGCATGTTACATTATCAATAAATGCATGACTAGACCTCTTGCAGAGAAGACTCCCTATGGGTTATTTAAAGTGAGAAAACCAAATATATCCCATCTTAGGGCATTTGGATGCAAGTGCTTTGTGCATAGTAATGGAAAAAGACTCCTTAGGTAAGTTTGATTCCAAAAGTGATGAGGGAGTATTCTTAGGATATTCTTCACAGAGCAAAACATATAAAATGTTTAATAAAAGAACTTTGTGTGTAGAAGAAAGTGTGCATGTAGTGTTTGATGAAACTGACATTCTTTCTGAGAGACATGAACATGAAGATGAAGCCATTGGACTGGTAAAGGATTTGACTAAAGTCTCAGCACAAGTTAAAGTGGCACAAAAAGAAGGAACATGTTATGGAACAGGTTCTTCCATCCAGGGAAACCTGACAGGGGGAACTGATCAAAGAGGAACTTAAACTAATCCCCTAAAAGAACCTATTCATGACCATGTTCCTCAGCAACAGAACATAGGAGAAACATCTAGCAGAAATGAGTTGGTTGTGAAACCTCACAAGTATCAAAGTTCTCATCCTATTGAGAATATAATTAATGATCCAACATATGGAGTCAAAACCAGATCACAATTAAAGAATCTGTGTGCTTTTGATTCCTTCCTATCTCTTATTGAACCTATGATGTTGTTGAGGCTTTGCAGGATGCAGATTGGGTGAATGCAATGCAAGATGAACTCAATCAGTTCGAGAGAAGTCAAGTTTGGCATCTAGTTCCAAGACCTAAGGACAGATCAGTTATTCGAACAAAATGGATCTTCAGAAACAAACTTGATGAAGATGGAACAATTACAAGAAATAAGGCAAGACTAGTGGTCCAAGGTTACAGCCAAGAGGAGGGTATAAATTATGATGAGACTTTTACTCCAGTTGCAAGACTAGAGGTAATAAGACTCCTCATAGCCTTTGCAACACACATGGAATTCACTCTCCATCAGATAGATGTCAAAAGTGCCTTCCTGAATGGCTATCTAAAAGAAGAAGTGTTTGTGAAACAACCTCCAGGGTTTGAGAGCAAGGAATGTCCTGAGCATGTGTACAAATTAGACAAGGCTATCTATGGACTCAAGCAGGTTCCTAGAATATGGTATGAACGACTATCCATATTTTGTTTGAACATGGCTACAAAAGAGGTAAAATTGTACCCTATTCTTAAGGGAAAAAGGTAGGGATCTCCTTGTGGTACAAATATATGTTGATGACATAATCTTTGGGGCCACCACTAATAAACTAAGTAAGAATTTTGCAAAATTTATGGGGAGTCAGTTTGAAATGAGTATGATGGGTGAGCTTAACTTTTTCTTTGGCTTATAGATCAAACAAAGCCCAAATGGAACCATGATCCATCAGTAGAAGTATGCAAATGAGCTAATCAAAAAGTTTAAAATAGATGAATCAAAGAAAATAGACACCCCCATTGAAACTGCCACTAAATTAGACATTGATGAACCTGGTTCATCAGTTGATCAGAAGTTGTATAGGGGTATGATTGGTTCACTCTTATATCTTACTGCCAGCAGACCTGACATTGTTTTCAGTGTAGGGCTTTGTGATCGCTTCCAGGCTAATCCAAAAGAGTATCACTTGACTGCTATCAAGAAGGTACCATGATATTTGAAAGGAACCATTGATCTGTGTTTTTGGTATCCCAAAGGTAGTAATTTCAATCTAGTAGGATATGCTGATGCTGATTATGCAGGTTTCCTTGTGGATAGGAAAAGCACCTCAGGTATGGCTCACTTTCTTGGTTCATTTATTGTATCATGGGCCACTAAAAAGCAAAATCCAGTTGCCTTATCCACTGCTGAGGCTGAGTATGTTGTTGCTGCCTCTTGTTGTGCTCAATTAATACGGATCAAACAGCAGCTGGCAGATTTTGGCATTGAACTTGGTTGCATTCCTATATTTTGTGATAACATTAGTGCTATAAGTATGACAAAGAACCACATTCACCATAAGAGGACTAAGCTCATAGATGTTAGACACCACTTCTTGAGAGATAACTATGATAAAGGATTAATCTCCATAGAATTTTGTGCTAATGATAAACAAATTGCTGACATCTTCACTAAAGCACTAAGCAGAGAAAACTTTGAGAGGAACAGGTTGGAATTAGCGAATATTAAGATCATCTAATAGGTCCAGCTCACAATACACAATGAAAAAATACTGCTAGGAACTCTGAACTTGTGTAAATATCTAGATTAATTCTTACTCAGCTTCATACTTTAATTAGTATACTCCTGTGACATGTGTTTATATGACTCACTGATCTCTTACAAAATTTTCTCTATTATGGCTTTTGAGGCATGTTCAAGAGACTTCTAATTGAAGAACCTGGTTCATCAATATGGGTTCATATGAAAGCTAAGGTATGTTTTCTACACTCTGCACAATTAGAAAGATAAATATTTCAATCATGAGCAGAAGTTCTCTAATTTTTCAATTCCTAGAAAATTATATCTGTTAGCATTGAACCTGTTCCGTTTGCCTAGAACTCTAAATCAAAAATTCTTTTTCACCTTCACTTGCCCTCTTCTCCAAAACTCTAATTCCCAATTTCTCTCAAGAAACCAACGATCATGACCAACCCATAAGACAATCCTGGAACTCCTCCACCACCATCTGCCTCAAATTCATCCTCAACTACTCCACCCAGTGCATCTCCAAAACCTAGACTACGAAGGGTAAAAATGTCTTCTCGAAAGACTGTAGCATCTGGGGCTCTGAGTAAGGCATTAAATAAGAGGTTAAAAGCAGGCCAAGCTCAAAACTCCGACTCTAGCTCTGATTATGAATCCTATCAATCTGCTACTGAGGGGCAAGGACATGGGTCTTCTGACTCTGAAAAGACTCAAGAATCTCCTTCTAAGGTAGGTTCATCTGTGTCTGAAAACCTAGAGACTAGGTTTGTTCTAGTTGGACCCATTAGGGATGCTGAATTGCCTGAGATATGAAGGAGTAAAGGTAAAAAGAATTTTGAAAAAGAAAAAGAGAAAGAGGGCGCATATGGTGAAGAGAGGCGAAGTGGGAAAGGAGTAGTGCTTGCTATTTGTGGGTTGCATAAGAAAGGGTAGAAGAGAGTGGCATGAAGTCGGGGGGAAGTGGTTATATGGAAGCTGCTGAGGGATTGGTTCATCTGAGCACAAAGAGAGATGAACTTGTTTCATCTGCTGAAGGAACCCTAACAGACCTGCTGAAAAAGGTTGGGGCAAGCTATGACCCAAAGAAATGCAGAACTCCCACAACAAAAATCCTCAATATTCCAAAGCATTTCACGAAAAGAAAGGGTTCATCCCGAACACCTACTGCCTCTTCATTGCCAAAGGGTAGAGCCACAAGAAGCAGGGTAAAACAGAGCGAAGCTGAGCTATAAAGGGATTTAGCTGAAAGTAAGAAACAAAAAATGGATAAAGGAAATGGAAAGATTGTAGAATCCTCAGAGGCTGTTGAGGAAGAGGAGACGGAACCGGTCCATCAAGAAAGGGGTACATTAGTGGAGGTTCCTATCCCCAAGCCCAAAAAGACCAAGACTTCCTCCAAGAATTCCTCCTCTGCGTCTAAGGTTGTTGAACTTACACTAGACAAGAACACAAGATCTGCAGTGAAAAACAAACAATCAAAATTTTTTGAAGATGATGACTGGAGTGGAGAAGAAGAAGAAAATGATTCTGAGAAGGAACAGGATAAGCTTGCCATGTTTGGAAAAAGAAAGATTTTGAAGGGTAGACTGCTGAAAGACCTAGTGAAACCAGGAATGATGAGATTGGTGGATGCTTTAGCTGCTCAGGGATGGAAGGACATGGTACTTCAGATGGATGGTAGGCTAGCCAGAAATGAGCTAATTGAATTTATGGAAAATGTTGCGATTCAGGAAGGCATTGTTAGTAGCCTGGTGAAAGGAGTCCAAGTGCAGTTTGATGCAAAGAAACTGGGAGAAATCCTGGACATACCCTCTGAAGGATTTGATGATTATACAAGGGAAAGGTGGCCCTGCCTAGACTCCCTCCCTACTGCTCTTGCAATCACCAGGAGATTCTGTGATTCAAAATATGTGAATAAAGCCAGGGCTATGTAGAAAAGTGAAATGAGGCCTAAGCATAAGATCTTGTTTGAATTTGTCAACAAATGCCTATTGCCTAGACAGGAGAGACGACACATTGCTAATTATATGGATCTAGTTCTTATGGAGTGCCTGGAGAGAGGAAAGCAAATCAACTGGCCTGCCTTTATTATCAAGCTGCTAGACAGTGTCATAAATGGCTACAAGGCTCATGCTACTCCATATGGCTTACAATTCTGGACAGGCTAAATGTGCTTCTGCAGAAACAGGAAATGGCCTCGAGCAAGGAACACTTTAGCATCAATACTCTTCTTCCTTGTGACTATCTAGTCAATGCCATCCCAAATGAACCTGGTTCATCCCAAAAGACACCCATCAACAGCAAAGTTAGGGATCTGGTTCAGGAATATGCAGCCAAGGATGCTAAAATAGTTAGGCTCAAGGCTCGTGTGATTGAAGTGGAATCTGAAAGGGATGGTCTCAGAACTGAGCTTGTCAAAGAAAAGGAGAAGAATGATGGAATTCTTCAGAACATGCTGAATATTCTTCAAAGTCAAACCCAACCCTCTAGTTCCTCCAAGCCTTATGACTCCTAGCTTTTGTCTCCTGAACTTGTTTAGTACCTCAGTGACCCAGATTAGGGATTTTTCTATATTTGTTTTTGCTCATGGTTTGGATGTTTTTCTTTCTTTTTGTGGATTGTTAGTGGAAACATATCTCTATCAATGATAACTACTGTCTTGCTCATGTTCAATGATTAATATGTCCTTGATAGTTTAAATATGTTTGCTTGATTACTGATGATTGCACCATGATTGCACTTGCAGTTTCCCCAGTGGCCATGAGTACTTATTACAATCTTGGAATCACACTTTGTATGCAACTTTTTGATGATGCCAAAAGGGGAAAGAGACGTTGTGCTTTACACATTCTGAAACAAGTGATATTTATAACCTAATTAACCTGGTCCTTGATGAATTAGTGAACTTTCTAAGTTTAGTATTGATGGTTAAGATGAGTTCTTATAGGTTCCAAATCAGTAAAAAGCACAGAGTTTATCATCATCAAAAAGAGGGAATTTGTTGGCCCAAGAACAGGTGAAGTTTTGAAGAATGACAAAAGAACTCAGTCATGGACCAGGTCCATCTTGTGAAGCATAGTCATGATCAATCTACGCATGTGAGATGCACTTGAAGGAGATAAGTCCTACTGAACAAGCAGAAATATCTCCTGATCTGATCGAAAAGGTTGCATATTAGATAAGGGGAGAAAGTCTCCTTATAAGAAGAGAACACAATCTAGGATGAAGATAGTGTTAGAGTTTGAGATCATCATGAACTCTTCCACGATAGAAGAGCAGCACTTGAGTCTCAATCAAACTTTGATTACTAACCTATTAAATGTTAGTGTTGTTCTCTTTTACAGGCAATGTACATACGCAGAAATTAAACTAAATTGAGAACAAAATAGCAAGGCGATTTCGCAAGAAATTTATATGTGATTTGAGTGTGCACTCCTGAAGCTACTTGAACGAGATAGAAGAATCAGTTACATTGTGTCTATCTTTTATTCTAGTTCAATTGCAGTAGGTGGTTTAACATTGTTGTCACGACCCCAATCCCGGTCGTGATGACGCCCAACACAACTGCTAGGCAAGCCCGACCATTTACACTCTCAACCCGAGCATGAAGCTCAAAACCAGTTAATTAATTATCATTAACAGTAGTGAAGCTAAAAGTTTTTAACTGATAGAGTAAACAAACCAAATATCCAGATAATACTGAGGAATCTCCCAAAGACCTGGGGGTCATGAGTCTAGAGCCTCTAACATTACAATATAATAAGACTGTAATAATACATAGTCTGAAATACGTGGAAAGACAAATAACAAGGGATAGGGGAGGAGTCGGGTCCTGCGAACGTCAGGCAGCTACCTCGACAACTTCGGATGAACTCTGAAATCAGCAAAAGCTCAGCTAAACTCCCGGGATACCTGGATCTGCACACATGGTGCAGGGAGTAAAGTGATTACTTCCAACTCAGTGGTAATAAACATGAATAATGTCTGACAGTAAGAAATCATAAAAATAGCACAATGTAAAGCTAAGAACAGTACTCCTACACATTTAACAGTGTAATAACAGCTAACAGAAACAGTCAAAGCAGATATATATATATAAATGCATGAATGCAATTCAATGCACATGACCGCTACGGCGCGTAGCCCGATCCATTTGGGTACCCGCGCTCACTGTGGGGGTTCAGACTCCGGAGGGGCTCCTACAGCCCAAGCGCAATATCATAGTAACATACGCTGCGGCGTGCAGCCTGATCCACTATTAGTCCAGCTATATGCATGCAAGCCTCACAGGCACAGTCAACTTACCAGTTTAGTTCCAATTATCAGTAATTATCAATTAGGTGTTCGAAACCTTAGAATTTTGCTAGTCATTTCAGGACAATGTTTAGCTCAGGACTGATATCATGAAAACATGCTATAAATCACAGTAAATAGTGATAATACTCCCTACGAGATCCAAATAACCAGCACGCTGCCCAAATATATCCATAACCATCCAAGTAGGAGGTTCACCAGATAATTTATAGCTAACAACACAGTACAACATCACTCGGGCGGACTAAGCCATATTCCTCGATCACATTCAACCCCGCACTCACCGTAGAGTACGTGTCTCGCCTCAATATAGCGTCACAGTGTGATATACCGGG